>OX422212.1:547121920-547334420 GCA_949130495.1 Sambucus nigra | reverse complement strand
GCTAGTTTACTTAGACAAGCTCCGACAATTAGACCTAGAAGATCATTTGAACAAAAAGACTTAGTTAAAGAAAAAGCTAGAATCCAAAACTTTGGACATAAACCCTCAGAATTGGATATGAAGACATTTAAAGATAACCTTAAAAAGAGTCATTCTGTTAGGTTTCAAGAAAGAGAAAGATTTAATATGATAGCTCAAGAGCGCATATTAAAATTAAAAGAATCTAAGAACACTAAAGAACTTCTTAGAAACTTAAGACTAATAGAAGAAGGAGAACAAAGACTAATGCCAGCTACACAAGTAGAACCTAGTAAGCAAGAGACAGGAAGTAGTAGTAGGCTAGAAGATGCTCCTAGACTTTTTAGTAAACCAATAGGAATAAATATTCCTATATACTCTAGCACCGTAGTAAAGACTAAACCTGATTATATAAAAGACTTCCCAACTAGTGACAAGAGTTTCACTCCCGTCAAGACTATGGCAAGCCAAGCCATAAATCCAGTAGGTATATACCTCAACATAGACAATGTGCAGGATAGGAAGAAAGCCTTAGACGAATGGCGTAATCAGATGAATATGTGTTTTGCATCTAATGAACAATGGGATGCAAGTTCATGTAAGCAATACGCTGAGCAATCCATTAGAGGAATTGCAAAAGACTACTTAGATAGTTTAAGAAAGGCTACAGATGAAGACTCCTTAGCTAAGATTGAGAAAATAAAGGAAAACCTAGAAGAACGATCAATTGAAGAATATATTCAATTGTTCACTGCAGAATTCATTGGAGCCGGACATCTAGCTCAGATCAATGAACAAGACCTAGCAAAAACTAAGTTAGCCCTCCTTAGCATTTGCAAGTTAGATAAGATAAATGAATATAGCAATAATTACGAGCAGCTATATTACCAAATTAAAGAATTTGGAGAGACCTTAAAAGATGAATACTTTAGAAAGATACCAGCCATAGGACAAATCCTAATTAATGAATATAGGAATTGGCCAGGAGTATCTGGAGTTAAGAATAACTCCCTTGGTGAAAGAATCAATTTCGCCAAAGACTATATCATATCAAAGAGACGTGATATAACTCAAGGAAAGTTGATAGAAGAAACTTTCAAGCAGATCCCTCCAATCAAAGACGAAAGAGATATTGCTCCAATCCAATGGGGATGTGGAAGTGAATCTAAGAAATTCAAGAAGAAAGTAGAATGGAAACATAGGAAGTTTAAGACTAGACCTTTAGGATTTCCAAAGAAATACAAATTTAGACAATCTACTACCTTTAGGGAAAAAAATCCTAAGACTAAGAAAAATAGATTTAATCAAAGAAGATACTTTAAGAAGAATACTAGTAAGTATAATAAGGTTCCTAATTATAGGAAGGAAAAAGACGTAGCTCAATCTAAGACCGCCACCAAAGAGTGTTGGACTTGCGGCAAAGAAGGACACTTTGCTAAAGACTGCCCTAATAAGAAAGATAAAGAAAGTATTAAGAATATTAATACGATATTAGACTATGCAGATCAAGAAGAATTAGATATCCTATATGCTATAGAAATATCAGACATAGAAGATGATGATAACACTAGTATCTATAGTGTTTACACAGACAGTGATTCAGAAGACTATAGTGATACTGATGAGTATGAAGACTCTCAGGATACCTTAGACTTATATATGATGCAGACTGATCTAGGCGATCTAGATAATGAATATATAGACTTTGAAGACGCTTGGTATAAATGTATATTAAGCCCCTTTCTGAAGAAAAGATGGACTGTTAGTAATCCAGAGCTACTAACCTATATACCTAGATGTTACTTTGATGAAAGACATTACTGCACGTTTGAGATGAAATGTTGCAAAAAAGACTTTAGATGTGTAGAATGTTTTGAGACTATACAAACAGAATTATTTATGGTTTGTATTGTTTGTCAACTACACTACCATGAAGACTGTTGGAGAACTAGATTTAGAGCAATTTATACTAGCCAGTATGACATTCAAATAGAGTTAGATATTAAAACCTATTATCAAGACATTGATAGGAATATAGCCAAAAGATTGCAAGAAAATGAAGACTTCAAAGGAAAAGGAATTTCCTATGACTTAGACGAATACCATTCTGATGATAGTTCAGAAGAACAAATACCCTTAGATCTTATAGATAAACCCCAGAAAGGAATATCTATTTTAGAAAAGAATAATTTAGGAATTTCTACTAAAACACATGCTTGTTTTGTAGAATTATTTGTTCAACATAAAGACTATCCTAAAAGACTTTCAGCCTTTATAGATACAGGGTGCTCTCAAAGTATTTGTAAGGCTAATGCCTTCCCTGAAGACTACTTTTTAGAAAGTACTCAAGAAATCTATGGTAAAGTGGCTAATGGAGATCCATTTACCTTATATTTCCAGACTATTCCTATTTATTTTAAATTAGGAAATCAGACCAACAAAACCGTTAATCATCGGTTTTGGATAATGGATCCTCGTCCTAGTTTCACAGGAAACCTTATTTTAGGACAAGACTTTATTAGTAAATATCATCCTTATACCCAGTATAATGATAAGATATTAATTAGTGACCAAGAGGAATTTAATATTAAAGCTCCTCTAATAGATCATAAGACTGCCTTTGACCTTATGCAGGTCAAGCCCAATTATAGACCCATAAAACATCAGAGTTCTTCAGCTGAGCATGGTGGACCTAGACCTACAACCCAACAAGAAGCCTTAGAAATAACTAAACCCTTACAAAAAGAGTATAAGTGTCCAGATCAAAAGTGTTATAAGCAAATAGCGCTTATACAACAAGACATTTTAGATCAAGCCCAGCAGACCTTATTACAGATTCAAGCCATATCCAAACAGAAGAAAATGGATATAGAAGTAGAAAAAGAAAAGATTAGGCAACTAGCTGAGCCTACTTTAGGAGAAAATCCCATTGCTAAGTGGGATAAAGACCAAAGCTATTGTGAAATCATCCCTATTAACCCAGACGCCACTATTAATGGTGGAACCTATAAGAAAGGGTACTCACAAGAAGATAGAGAAGAATTCAAGAAAGACATAGATGAAATGCTTAAGTTAGGCATTATTAGAGAAAGTAAAAGTAGACATAATAGCTTAGCCTTCTATGTTCAAAATGAATCTGAACGTAAAAGAGGAAAAAGACGCATGGTTATAGATTATAGACAATTAAATAAGAATTGTGAATTTGATTCTTATAAGATACCAGACAAGAATAATTTGATTAATTTAATCGAAGATAGAATAATATTCAGTAAGTTTGATTGCAAATCAGGCTTCTGGCAAATTAAGATGCATCCAGACAGTATTACTTGGACAGCCTTTAGTGTGCCCCAAGGAAAATACGAATGGCTAGTCATGCCATTTGGATACTTGAATGCTCCTCAAGTTTTCCAAAGAAGAATGGATAACATATTTAGACCTTATTCAGAATTTTGCCTTGTTTACATAGATGATATTCTGGTAGCAAGTAAGACTGAGATAGAGCATGTTGACCATCTTAAAAAGATTATTTTAGAATTAGATAAACATGGTATTGTCATTTCCGAAAGGAAAATGCAACTATTTCAGACTGAAATAGACTTTGTGGGAATGCATATTAATAAAGGAAAATTATCCTTGGCAGAACACATAACTAAAAAGATTCTTGAGTTTCCAGACCAACTCAAAGATAGAAAATAATTACAATCATTTTTAGGATTGCTTAATTGTGCTGCAGACTTTATTAAAGACCTTGCTTCAAAAAGACAAAGCTTAACATCCAAACTAAAAGGAACAGACAAAACTAATCCCTTTTATTGGACTGAAGACGATTTTATAGTAATAAGACAAATTAAAGATGCAGTCAAGAACATTCCTTTACTTGAACTGCCTAATGCAGAAGATCAGTTTATAGTAGAAACAGATGCCTCTGATAAACAATGGGGAGCGGTATACTTTGCCATTGATCATCAGACAAAAAAGAAGAAACTGTGTAGACATAGTTCTGGAACTTTCACAGACCCAGAAACAAGATACACTGCCCATGAAAAGGAAGTTTTAGCAATAGTAAGGGCAATAGAAAAATATATGTTATTTCTTAGACCTAAACATTTTACTGTTTATACAGACTCTTCTTATGCAGTAAAATTCAGAGACTTAGATTTATCTAAATCAAGAACTAATAGACTTATTAGATGGCAGCAATTGCTTAATGGTTATGACTTCTCTGTTATTCATATTAAGGGAAGTAAAAATACCATTCCATATATTATATCAAGAGAGCCAATGTTTGCTAACACTAATATAATTTCATGTTTTATGTTGCAAACAGAAGACTTAGAAGACATGAGTTCCTCTGGAACAAATAGATTGAACAAAGACGATGTTGCAGACTATCTTAGACGCGTAAGACCAAATGTTGGTGTAACGCAAAGACAGACTCATATTCAAGACTCTCAAGAAAGACCAATCCTAGAGAACTTTGATGATATCTTAGTTCCTCCTGGAAAATCTAGACAAGAGATTATTTCTCAAAATAGACTCATTGGGAAGATGTATTTCCCCCAATATAGACCCGATCAAAGATATCCAGACTTGATCAAATTTAGACGAGAATTCTCAGAAGACGAAAATACTCTTGTAGATGCCATATGGTGGAACGTAAAGAATAGACTTTGGATTGAGTTCAAACAAAATTTGGTAGCTATTGCCAGATTTATGAGAACCCAAAGACTCGCAGTTACCCAGCTTAGTGGTAATACTGTGCCTAGACCTCAGAATCAGACTTATGCTTAGACTCTTGGAGAAACCTCCAAAGCTAGACCCATTGATAATTTTTGTTATCAGAAAAAGACTTTTAAGACTAAGATTGTTATACCATTTGGTCATAATAATCTTCCATTAACTGAAGACTTTAAAACAGAATCTAATAACATTATTGATCATTTTAATATGTTATTATCAGGAATATGTGGAGATGCCTTAATAATTAAAGGTTTCTTCAAAGACGTTCCAAAAATATATCTTTTTGGAAAATCAGAAATGGCACATATAACTCTTGCAGACCACGGGTTCATTGGACTCGTTCAAATAAAAGACATTGAAGACTCTGTTGCTCTTGTAAAGATTGTCCATGAGTATGTTAAAAAGGTAGAAGATTTCCTTCCTTTATTTGCTAGAATCTATCAGATTGCTCCAAGTTCCTGCGGAGGAATGAGGTTGGAAGGATTTAGACTTGTTAGATTTTCTAACTACACATTTGAAGACATTGAGATCCTATCTGAAGACGAAACTAAAGATTTAATTGTTGATAAGTCCAAACTCCAGACCGCCCAGGCAATGGAAACAATTGAGATCATGGAATTATTAACAGGAGAAGACAGGTGGTACACTGCCTACCACAAAGAAGACTTGATAATTCAAGCTGATGAGCCATTCAACGGAAGGCTCAAGAAAGAATCTAAAGACATGGTGGAGATAACTTTGCCAGACAGCCTCAGAACGGTAGGCCTTATTGATGAATTTTTCAATAATACCCTCCCAAATCAAGACAAGGCAGAAGAAGACACAGACACGACAAAGAAAGGCCCCTCAGTGGTGGCTGAATTAATAAAGACGGAAGAATCGTTTACCTAATCCATGCTTTTTCAGAAAGTCAAGAGACCTGGCCCCATTGGGACCACCAAAAAGAAGACAAAGACTTTGCAGCATAAAAGACGACAACTCGTGATCAAGATTCGGCACGCCTAACCAGCTGTCCACCTTTTCAAAAGGAAGAGGGTCCCTCCATTATCACGAGATGGCCAAAAGATGAAGACTTATCCTATAAAGACAATATTGCTTTAATAATTCGAGGGAAACCGGATCACTTTTGTTTTTCGGTTGCCAGTCACAGCATGTACCCTTGATCTATAAAAGGGAGTAGTAGGAGTTGTAATAGATATCAGTAGTTAGAGAGAGAGAGATAACAAGACTTCTATGCTTGTAATAAATGTTATGTATATGAGTGAGTAAACCTCTCATAGTTAGGGGAGAGGGGAGAGTTGTAATTACTTATGAGATGCAATAAAAGTGTTTTCTTTTCCAGAAATCTCTTATGTTAAGTTGTTATTATTTTCCAAATTGTCTCCAACTTTCTGTTCATAGAGGACTATTGTGTTGAACCTCTGGTGTAGCACACAAGGTGTTATACTGGTGAACCGCCGTCAGGTGCCGATTAGCCGTGAGACGTTAGCCAGATGGGCGTTAGGCGTGAAGGCGTACAGGCAGGAAACGGGTCAGCCTCCAAAATAGTGGATTGAGGTGCAACACATAAAGAGAGAGTTGTAGGAGGCCAAGACCGGAGAAGAATAGTAACAAAACTGAAGAGACAAAGGGAAGAAGATAAAGATATCGCAGACCAGAAGGAAGGTATAAACTCGAACCAAACCCTTAACTATTTTACATAATATTGTGTTAAGAAAAATCTTATATGAGCTTGCAAATCACTAAAGACTTTTTAGATTTTGTTAATCAAACAAGTTTAGACTTAACTAGAGAAATTCAAGACTGGACTCTTACAGACCCTAAAGATAAAGAACTTATAGAATCTGCTTTAGTATATGCAGGTGGTACTTTTAAATACATAGACCAGATCATTGAGTGGTTAGGAAGAGAAGTACCTAGAATAGAAATAATTAGAACAGGAATCCGTGACCTATTTAGACAAAAATTAAGAACTGAAGAATTTGCAGAAGAATTATCAAGACCTGAAAAGTATCTAGAATACACTAGGATACTTGAAGATAGTATAGACGTATTAAAATTTGTTAGACGTAAAAGGTTAGCTGAAACAAAGACTATTTTAATTAGAGCCGGAGGAATCCGTCCTCTCCTTAAAAACGTAGAGACAGCTGCCCCAAGAACATACCGTAGATTTTTGTCATCTTATGGTGATATTAATTTAGACGAATTTATAGATAACGATATAATTGATATTGTTAATCAAATATATAAAGAAACTAGACAGATAAACCCACGATACCGTATAAGGTATTTAAGACTAGAGTATTTTCCAGCGAAACCTATTTCAATTTCTAGACTTCCAGAAGAAACTATTTATATAGATAATCCTCGCTATTCAGAATTCCAGTACGATAGTGACGGAAGAAGCTTGAGAAGTAGCAGCAGCCCTGAAACTTCTACAATTAGACTTCCAGATTAATCAGACTTTAAAATAAGCTTAAAAGACATTAGAAAGCATTGGGGAAAAAATTAATATTTCCCAAAACTTAGAATAAGACAAAAGACATTGCGGTCCCAAAAGGTGGTCCTAAATAGACAAAACGGTCCCTAGATAATTCTTGGACGGTAGCGGTCCGTAAACTAGGTCCGTAAACTAGGTCCGTATACGATCCAGCCTCTCTCTCTCTCTCTCTCTCTCTATATATATATATATATATATATATATATATATATATATAGGATCCCATTATTCTCACCCCTTAATAAGTTTCCCCCACTCCACTTTTGTATTAAAAGACCATAATACCCTCAAAGCTCATTAATTTTTTTTTATTCATCCAAAACTCACTTATAAAAATTAAAAATTATTTTTATTATATAAAAAAACTGTTTATTAACAAAAACTGTTTTTAAAATCTAAAAAATATTTTAACTTTTGATAACTATTTAAAAAAAACATTTCAATTGTTTTTAAAATAAATAAATTTGACAGCAGGTTTTAAAAACTGTTTATAAAAATTTGCCTTTTATATATAAAAAAACTATATATTTTATTTCAAACTATTTTATAAAAAAAAATTAAAACTGTTTTCTATAAATATAAATAGTTGTTTCTAAAAACAGTTTTTTGTTTAAAAATCAACATTGTTAATTTTATATTTATAGTAAACAATTTTTTCAAAAAAAAAATTACTACTGTTTTCTATAAATATAAATAAAACACCAGAAAATAGTTAAAACAGTTTTTTTACAAAATAGTTGTTTCTAAAAACAGTTTTTTGTATAAAAGTAAGCATTGTTAATTTTATATTTATAGAAAACAGTTTTTCTAGTGTTTTATTTTTATTTACAGAAAAGAATGTTAAATTTTTTTAATAAAACAGTTTTAAATCAAATCTACAGTTTTTTTTAAAAGTTTAAATAAAATCTACAGATTTTTTGAATAAAATCTTCAGTTTTTTTATAAAACAGTTTTAAATAAATCTACATTTCAACTATTATTTTGAAAAAAACTTAGTAGTTGTTATTTTTAAAAACTAAATAATTTTTAATATAATATAAAATCTGTTCTTTACAAAAAATAAACTTTGTTAATTTATATTTATAAAATTGTTTTCTATAAATATAAATAAAACATTTTTCATAATAGTTTTGAAAGGATTTTTTTTATAAAATAGCTTTGAAAGGAATTTTTAAAATAAAATCTACAGTTTTTTTAAATAAAATCTACAGACATTTTATAAAGCAATTTATAATAAAATCGATGGATTTTTTAAATAAAACCTACAGTTTTTAAATAAAATCTACATTTCAACTATTAAAAAAAACTTTGTAGTTGTTGTTTTTAAAAACTACAATGTTCAATATAATATAAAATTTGTTCTCTACAAAAAATAAACTTTTTAACTTTTAAAAATTTATCTTTTTTTTTAATAAAAAAATTGTAGGTTTTATTTAAAACTGTTTTATAAAAAAACTGTAGAATTTTTAACTGTAGGTTTTCTATAAATATAAAATTAACAATGTTTATTTTTTGTAAAGAACAGTTTTTATATTATATTGAAAATTGTTTTAATTTTTAAAAACAACAGCTACTAAGTTTTTTTAAAAATAATAGTTGAAATGTAGATTTATTTAAAACTGTTTTATAAAAAATTTGCCGATTTTATTAAAAAAATCTGTAGATTTTATTTAAACTTTTCAAAAAAACTGTAGATTTGATTTAAAATTATTTTATTAAAAAAAATTAACATTGTTTTCTGTAAATAAAAATAAAACACTAGAAAAACTGTTTTCTATAAATATAAAATTAACAATGCTTACTTTTATACAAAAAACTGTTTTTAGAAACAACTATTTTGTAAAAAAACTGTTTTAACTATTTTCTAGTGTTTTATTTATATTTATAGAAAACAGTAATAATTTTTTTTTTAAAAAACTGTTTTCTATAAATATAAAATTAACAATGTTGATTTTTAAACAAAAAACTGTTTTTAGAAACAACTATTTATATTTATAGAAAACAGTGTTAATTTTTTTTTATAAAATAGTTTGAAATAAAATGTATAATTTTTTTATATATAAAAGGCAAAATTTTATAAACAGTTTTTAAAAATTGCTGTCAAATTTATTTATTTTAAAAACAGTTTAAATGTTTTTTTTAAATAGTTATCAAAAGTTAAAATATTTTTTTATTTTTTAAAAACAGTTTTTGTTAATAAACAGTTTTTTATATAATAAAAATAATTTTTAATTTTTATAAGTGAGTTTTGGATGAATGAAAAAAAATAATGATCTTCGAGGATATTAGGATCTTTTAATACAAAAGTGGAGTGGGGTGGGGAAAATTTATTGAGGAGTGAGAATAGTGAGATCCTATATATATATATATATATATATATATTTCAATTAATAATTTTTTTGGCATTATCGTAAAGATGTGAGTGACCGTCTTTTCAATGCTCAACAAAGGCCTGCGAGTTAAAAATGCGGACTCTGCAGCCATGTGCTCCTGGCCAAATGGCTACCGAAACTAATGCATCTGACCTTTTTTCCACTCTCGAGGGAAAGAGGCGGTTGTTACCGTTTCAATCTGTTTTTTGCTTCTCTTTTTCATGCCTAAGTAGGTAAGCTGTTTCCAAAAGACCGAATACAAAATTACATTTGTCTTCCAACCAGTGAACTTTAGTACTCCAAACCTGAATCAATTACACGAGACGGAACACATCAATTATTATCATAGTTTGGTAAGTTTCTTATGATAGTTTCTTATACAGTCTCAAGTAGAGGAAATATCTAAAACAGTGAGAATAATAACTTTGAATTTCCATAACTTTCTCCCTGTTAAATTATTAATTGCTGTTTGTAGATTGCCTTGATTGTTTTGTAGGAGTAAATATCCAAAACAGTGTTATTAGGCGCTATTTACCCCAATTAAAAAGAAGAAAATAAAAATGAAAGATGTTAGAAGGCCTCGTAATAGCACCTGATTTAGCCGAAGTCCCCTATGCTTTCAGATATGAGTTCACACCATCGACACCTTGCAAAGAGGAATAGCCTCCCAACACTTCCGCACCCGCTTCTGGATCTCACCAATCCTCCACACTGCCAACAACACAACCACTCAAGATAGTATCACCTAACAGAGAAAATACGACATTCCATAACCCTCTGGCCATATGTCAATTGAGCAACAGTTGATCCACAAACTCCTCCACCCCACACATCCAACATTAGCTAACCGTGTGTTTCGTCCTACTCTGCAAATTATCACAAGTGAGAATTGCCCCTTTCACCATTGTAGACACAAAAAACGCTATCCCCACCAGAGGCAGAATTTTAAAAATCTGTTTCAACGGGAATTAACTATCACTTCTTCCATCAACTCTAAATAGAGATCTCTAACAGAAACCCACCATTTCTACAACACTTCCAACTCAATCTGTCTACCCCTTTCATTGGGGACTCTACTGCCGCTAACATCATAAACATAAGGACCTCATTCGACTCCCTCCTAAATCTAAATCTGAGATTCCAGGCACCCACCCACCCACGCAAAAAAATAAAATAAAAATAATATTGGTCATTACATATTATTATATTCAACGGAAATTAGAATAAATTCCCTAATATTACCCTTGTTTGCGTTGAAAAATTGGACTATTTAGAAAGCTGGACAGATTTTTGAGCAAGTTTGAGCTCAAATTTAGGTGGGAGCCACAGTACGAAAATCGTGGGACCATATACGACCGCGTTCTCCTCCGCAAGGAGATTAACGTAGTATATTCATATGTTCAATTTCAATAAGTTATGAATGATAAATATGTCCCCAAAGTGACTTACAAAGAAATGAAAGTTAATGAATTGGGTATGTTTAACTCTTGTCCCACATTGGAAGAGTAGTGGAAAAATGCTGAGTTAATAAAACCCAAATGATGGACTAAGACTTGGATGCCTTGAGGGTATCCCAACTCTTTGAAGGGAAGATGACCTAAGCTATGCACGGGTTGACTTTCGGTCAAAGGTCCACACGTGCGAGCGCCGCCGCCGGCGAGCTCGGGCTTATAAAAATCTCCTACATTTTTGGGCCGAACTAATTTAACTTTCTGGGCTTTCGGTATTCCAACTCTTTGAAGGGGAGATGACCTAAGCTATGCACGGGTTGACTTTCGGTCAAAGGTCCACACGCGCGCGCGCCCCTGCCGGCGAGCTCGGGCTTATAAAAATCTCTTACATTTTTGGGCCGAACTAATTTAACTTTTTGGGCTTTAATTATTAATTAATTAATAAACTGTTGGCAATTATTGTCAACAGTCAATAGTTAATTTCGTTTAACTGATTAACTGTTTTTGACAGTTATTGTTACTTTGCTATAAATACAGATGCCTCCCTCCGTTTTTAATAATGAAAAATTTCCCTCGTCCAGAAAATTCCTGTTATATCTGTTCCAAAAATTCTTTTTCCTGCATAACAGATCTTGCATTGTTGTTGAGTAAAAGCCACAGAATTTGAGTTCGTTGAAATTAATTATTGTTGTGCTACATAATTAATTGAAAAAATCCGTTCTATCTTGAGAGACAATATTCATCAACCTCGGAGCCATTGGAGGAAATAATTTGTCTTAAGGAGACAGTTCTAAACAGGGCTCATATTATATTTTTCTGTTTCTGTTATTGTTTATGCAAATTCAAGTAAGTTCTTATTTTCTGTAATTTCTTTCATTTCTGTAATTATATTACAATTTATAACTCTGTACAATTGTTATTAATAAATAGTAGACATAACAATCTTAAGACAAATTAATAAGTTCTACTGTTTTGTAGTGTACATAACTTTTTTTATTACAGAAATTTATTTCTTGGAAATAAATCTATTTTAACAGAAAAATTGAATTAATTTATTACTTTAATGCAGAAATTAATAAAACAGTTTTGGTACAGAAATTAATTTCTATACTGTTTTTATATTCTGTTTTAGAAATTAAAATTTTATTGGTGAATTTTGTTAAAATCTGTTTATGTAAAAATTTTAATCTTAAAATTATAATTCTGTTTTGTACAGAATTCTTTTTATTATTAAAAATTAGTGTGACACATATTTTATAGTTTAATTCTATTTTGTAGGGAATTCTGTTTATATTATAGTTTAATTCTGAATTATTATTTGGAATTCTTTTGGAATTCATTTATTGTAAATTCTATTTGGAGGAAATTGGTGCACAAAATTTTGTATTCTGTTTTGATTAATTCATTATATATGAATTTTATCATTGATAAAAATTCTGTTTTTGTAACAGAAATGAAATCGCAAAGTACGAACACTACTCCTACGAAACTAATTGTCACCAACACAAATGTGACTGCACCTGTTGATACCAAATTTAATCTGCTGACATGGACCAATCATATGAAGACACGTGGCTATCTTCATGGCAACAACAAACACTTCCGAGGAACCCACGCGCTCCGAGGAACAAGACTACAACGAGAGAGACTAGTTCCCCGAGGAACTCACAAGCTCCGAGGAACAATGCCTCTCCGAGGAACTCTTAAGTACCGAAAAGCTCAGGCGGTCCGAGCTGCACCTCGAAGCAAGATACCAACAGTTTAACTGCTCATTAAATGCTTATAATTTGGACGCACACGCAAAGAGGACATTAAATGTATTACCCTTTCATATGTATATCATTTAATGTATTACCCTTTCAAATTACAGCCTCAGGGCTATAAATACATTGTACAATCCTCATTGTAAGGGGATCTGGATCCGGACCTAGACATCGAATTCAGAGGGGAATTTGTTGATATAACTTATAATCGAGAATTCTCAAACACTCAGAAATAAAGCAACAGTGGACGTAGGCCATTCTTATAAGGCTGAACCACTTTAAAATTCTTTGTCTCGTTTATTTATTTGTGATTGAATTATTAGAGTAATCTAATTTTTTACATCAACAGATTGGCGCCGTCTGTGGGAAACGACTGATAATATCGTTTTTCATCAAAAATAATCCCTTACCAATGACGGATATTCCTGAATCCAGCAATCGAAACGCTGGAACCCCTCCAAATCCATCTGCTCCACCAATTATTCCAGATCTGACTGGAATAATGGCAAATCTGGCTCAGGGCCAGACCGTCATGCAAGAAACAATGCGACAACTCATCCAAACCCTCCATGGTGGTGCATCAGCCCATTCCGGACCACGAAGCATTCAAAGAAATACCCGTGCGCCTTCTTCGCATACTAAGCGTACTAATCGCAATGAGGAATCTGAAGATTTTTCTTATCAACCTGGACGAACTTTGTCTGTGCGGGCCACAGATACTGAACAACGTGTCACCCTTTCCCCAGAAAGGACCAGCGCACTGGAAAGATTAAGTAGGGTTTCTCCTTTCGAACGATTAGGCCTTAGGAGGAACAAAAGTCCTCTTAATGCAGCGTCGAGCAACTTTCGACGATCATCAGATTTAAGGGAAGGATCTGTCCAGTCGCGACTAGCAGCTCGTCAAGATAGATCCTATGACCGACCAGCTGATCGTCAAGATAAATCCCAGGAAGCCACTTTAACGCGATCAGTTGCTCGAACCAATAGGCCCGAGGAAGGAAATGATGCATGGAAAGGATCTATTCAGAGGCTGGAGGATAGATTAGGGGAAATGGCTAAGGCCAAAAATCCTCTACAACGAACCTTTGTTCGAGGAACACCTTTTGTCCAGGACATTGTTGATTTTCCAACACCATCAAAGTTCAAAGCACCTGTTGTGACTCCCAAGTATGATGGAAAGACTGACCCTGTCCTCCATATAGAACAATACCAAGCTGAAGCCGACATCTATGATGTCCCAGATGAGATGAGATGCAGAGCATTCTCGGGAACACTTATCGGATCTGCTCAAATATGGTATAATAGTCTTTCTCGGGGTAAGATTTCAACTTTTCTTCAACTGGCCGAGCTATTCATTGGGAATTTCTGCTTTAGATCAAAGCCAGTGAAACGAGTAGCACATTTGTTAAGTGTTAGACAAAAAGCTGGTGAGAGTACCAGAGATTATATAACTCGTTTTAATAACGAGAAACTCGAAGTCATTGATTATTAGGAGAAAACAACGATTACCACTTTGATGAGTGGACTACTGCCAAACAAGTTGTACTACACTTTGGCCAAAGATCCACCTCGAACCATGTCGGACCTGATGGGAAAAGCGTCCAAGATTATGAATGCCGAGGAAGCTATATCTGCGAAGAAGAATATGGACGCTAAAGAAACCAAGGTGGAAGGTGATAAAGCTAAGAAGAAAGAACATAAGAACAGTGGTGGTGACAAACAATCCAAAAATAGGTCGTCATGGGAGGTCTTGAGGAAATTTGATAATTACACACCTTTGAAGGTAAATATCAACGACTTCATGGAAGAAATTAAGAACAAAGAGGAGTTAAACTGGCCAAAGAAAATGAAGGCAGACCCTGACACGAGGAATAGGGAAAAATATTGCGAGTTCCACAAGGATCATGGCCATATGACCAAAAATTGCGTAGCTCTTCAGAATGAAATTGAAACACACATTCGACGAGGAAAGCTAGCAAAGTATGTTGATCGGAGAGGCGAAAGAAGAAACAACGACCGAACTAGAGAGAGATCTAGATCTCCTCGTCGAGCAGAGGAAAACAAGAAGAGAAACCATGAAATTGATCCAGAGGATGACCCCGATCTTCCAAAGAAACCAAGGCAGCCAAAACGAGAGGTATTTTTAATATGCTTTGGATCATTTGATTGTAATGTTATTACAGGAGGAGATGCAGGAGGAGGAGACCTTACTGCAGAAAGAAAAGCTTACCTCGGTGAGGCTCAAGCTTGCTCATACATTCAGTGAATAAATCTAGCTGAGGAAGATCGCTCGAGAAAGGTGAACAAGGAGAAATTGGTTATCGGTTTTTCAAAAAATGACCTTGCAGGTGTTTTATATCCTCATGATGACCTGCTGGGTGATCAAAATAAGAATGAAGGAGGTCATGATTTCAAGAGTACTGGTCGACAATGGTAGCTCGGTAGACATCATGTTCTACTCGTGCTTCGATAGTTTAAATCTAAAGCTATCTCAACTGGAGCCTTACCACAGACCCCTCATTGGTTTTGCTGGCGAGAAAGTATTTCCACTTGGGACGATCAAGTTGGATATACTCATTGGTACGTGGCCTGCTTGTCGGACAGAAAGAATACGTTTCTTCGTGATGGATAAGAATGTCCAATCATCGTACAATATCATCATGGGAAGAGTAGGATTGAAGAAGTTCGAGGCTGTACCATCTACAGTGCATCAGTGCCTAAAATTTCCAACAAACTTTGGAGTAGGAGTTGTGAAAGGTGATCAGAAAGTAGCTCGGAAATGCTATTATTCATCCGCCGAGCAAGAAGAATTGGAAGAATCAAAGAAAAAGACTACTACCTATCAAGTGGATGAAGGTGCAGAAATTGAAACATTGGATCCTCGAGATGAGTCGCAACTCGTGAAGGGTCAAGTGGTGGAAGCTACTGAAAACATTGTTCTGGACGACGAGCACCCTGAGCGAACTACTCAAATAGGTTCGTCATTGGAAGCCTCATTAAAACAGGAATTGATAATTTTCCTTAAAAGCAGAAAACAAACTTTTGCGTGGAGTCATGAAGATATGCCTGGGATAGACCCAAACTTCTTATGTCACGAGCTCAATGTGAATAAGGAGATCAAGCCTCTGAAGCAGAGAAGAAGAGTATTCAGTCCCGAGAAGAATCAAGCTATACAGGAGGAAGTCGAGAAGCTCTAGAAAGCTTGTTTCATTGAAGATGTTAAATATCCAAATTGGTTAGCTAATGTGGTGATGGTAAAGAAGAAGAACAACAAGTGGAGGATGTGTGTAGACTTCACCGACCTCAACAAAGCATGCCCAAAGGATCATTTTCCATTGCCCCGAATTGATCAACTGGTGGATGCTACCTCAGGACACGAGTTACTGAGCTTCATGGATGCTTATTCTGGCTACAATCATATCAAAATGAAACCTGAAGACATGGAGAGTACTTCTTTCATTACCCCTAGGGGAACTTATTGTTATAATGTTATGCCTTTTGGTTTGAAAAATGCAGGTGCGACATATCAGAGGCTGATGAACAAAGTCTTTGCTGAACAAATCAGTGACAATATGGAAGTCTATGTTGACGATATGCTGACGAAAAGCAAGAAAGCTTTCGATCATCTAGTTGACTTAAGTCAGACTTTTGATCAACTAGATAAATATCAAATGAAGCTGAACCCGACGAAGTGCATATTTGGAGTACGAGAAGGCATGTTTCTCGGATACATTGTCAATCAGCGAGGCAATGAAGCAAATCCTGAAAAGATCAAAGCTCTATTAGGTCTGCGATCTCCAACGACGAAGAAGGAAGTACAGAGTCTCACAGGACGAGTAGCGGCACTCAACAGATTTGTGTCACGAGCAACTGATAGATGTCTCCCATTTTTCAAGATACTCAGAAAAACTTTTGAGTGGAATGATGAATGCGAGAAGGCTTTTCAAGACTTGAAGAGATACTTGGGAGCACCTCCACTGTTGTCCAGGCCAGCAATGGGAGAAAAATTGTACTTGTACCTTGCAGTGTCCGAGAATGCAGTTAGCTCGGCGTTGATTAGAGTGGAGAATGGAGTGCAAAAACCAATTTACTAAACAAGTAAGGCCTTCCGAGGAGCAGAGATCAGATATCCAAGGCTGGAAAAATTGGCACTGGCGCTGATTCAGGCGAGTAGGAGAATGAGGCCATATTTCTAGGCTCATACCATAGTAGTATATACTGATATGCCATTGAGGCAAGCCCTGCATAAGCCAAAAAAATTAGGAAGATTGATGTACTGGGATATAGAGCTCGGTGAATATGATATAGTCTATGAACCCAGATCATCGCTTAAAGGACAGGCTGTAGCAGATTTTATAGCGGAGTTCACCTATCCTGATAGCTCCGTGGAACAAAAGTTACTCGCTGATCAACCTGTGGATGTTACAGGATCAACAAACACTAGCTCATACCAAATCCGGTTAGTAAAAAGGCAAGTGGATGTTACAAGATCATTGACTTCGGGCTCAGACCAACTCCGGTTGGTAAAAGGGCAAGAAGAAATGATCGATGAAGAGCAAGAAAAATCCGAGGAGGAAAGGAAGGAACAAATATTTCACCGAGGAACTCTAACTGATCAGAAATTTGAAGATGAGTTACCTATATGGAGACTATATGTAGATGGCTCATCTTGTACTGTAGGATGCGGCGCGGGGATAGTTTTGAGCACTCTGGATGAGGTCGATATGGAATACGCCTTGCATTTCCAATTCAAAGCTTCCAAAAATGAGGCTGAATATGAGGCCATGATTGCAGGACTTGGTTTAGCAAAAATTATGGAGGCGCAACAAGTCATTGTTTTCAGTAATTCTCAATTGATCATAAACCAAATGATGGGAGTATATGCAGTTAGAGGAGAATTAATGATCAGATATCATGAAAAGTCAAAGGATCTGGTGTCAGAATTTGCCGCTATTCAGCTGATTAGAATACCAAGAATGGAGAATGCGAGAGCAGACGCCCTAGCTCGACTAGCATCAGCTACTCGCACCGAGCTACAACGAACAATCCCAATTCAAGTGTTAGCTGGTCGGAGCATAGATGAAGATCTGACGATGAACTTTATCACCCTTGATTTAGGACCATCTTGGATGGATTCCATCAGGGCGTATATCGAGGAGGGATAATTGCCAATTGACAAGCTCGCTGCCAAAAAATTAAAGTTTAAAGTTGCTCGGTATGTATTAACTAATGGTGTTTTATATAGACGAGGAATTATGGCAGGTTTGCAGAGACGTGTACATCCCTCCGAGGTGAAAGAATTAATTAAAGAGATCCACAAAGGGTTTTGTGGAGCACATGTAGCAGGTCAGACGCTTTTACAAAGGGTAATGACGCAAGGATACTACTGGCCGATGATGAGGGCTAATTGCATAGCCTACACCAAGAAGTGTGACAAGTGCCAGCGTTTTTCATCCATCCGAAGAACTACACAAGCATTGTTTACACCCATAACTTCCCCTTGGACATTTTCCATGTGGGGAATTGACTTGGTTGGGCCACTGCCAACGACCCGAGGAAGGTTCAAGTACCTCGTCGTCGCAGTGGATTATTTTACTAAATGGGTAGAAGCTGAGCCACTCACTGACATGACGTACGAGAAGGTGTACCAATTTGTTTGGAAGAACATCATTTGTCGATACGGTCTACCTCATGCCTTCATCACAGACCATGGAACACAATTTGATAACGAGGAGTTTGCCGTCATCAATCAAATATTTTGAAGGTCCACTCAGCACCAGGCCATCCTCAAAGCAATGGACAAACTGAGGTGACAAACAGAACGCTGCTAAATGGCTTGAAGAAAAGATTGGATGATGCGAAAGCAAACTGGATCAACGAGTTACAATCAGTACTTTAGGCTTACCGAACTACTCTCCGAGTAGCAACTGGAGAATCACCATACATGCTGGCGTTTGGAAGTGAAGCCGTCATACCTGCCGAGTTGGGCCTTCCAACACACAGGGTACTAAATTTTAATTCCCCTGTCAGTGACTTAATGAGAAGACTGAATTTAGACATGCTCGAGGAAGTTAGAGAAAAAGCAGCCATTAGAAATGCTGCTTACCAGCAGCGAACAGATTTGTTCTACAACAAAAGGGTGAAGAAGTGCGACCTGAAAGAAGGAGACTATGTGCTGAAGAAAGTAATTTAAAAGCACAATAAACTGGAAGCAAATTGGCATGGACCATACCGAGTTACAGAAGTTTTTCAACCAGGAACTTATCTAATAGCAACTCTTAGGGATGTAAACGGATATTCGAAAATCCGCATCCGTCCGATATTCGAATCCGAATTTGCGGATATTTATCCGAAAATATGGAAACGGATACGAATATGGATACTCTATAAAAATATCCGAGAAAACGGATACGGATACGGATAGTACTAGTATCCGACACGGATAATCCGTATCCGATGCGGAGTATCCATTTTATCGGATATCCGTATCCGTCAAACATATGTTTAAAATATTACTAATAATATTAGTATTAGTATTACTAATAAAATAATATTAAAAAAAACTTAATCGTTTATTACCTAAAACAAAATAAACATATACTCCGCTCAAAACAAAAAAGCCCTAAAGTTATTATTTTATTGGGTATGTTATAAAATGTCATGTATTATTATTTTATTGGGTATATTATCATGGAGTTATACTAAAGTTACAATACACCCTATCACACAAAGTATACACACACTTAAGAACATATTCTCCACTCAAAATAAAAAAAATACTAACTTCATTTCATTTCTGTTTTGTACAAAACAAGAGAAAAGAAACCCTCATGTGGTTGTTCATTAGTTTCCTTAATTATAAATAATTGTAAGAGAGAAACAGAAAAGAATATAAGAGAGAAACATAATAGAATGTAAAAGAGAAACATAAAAGTAAAGAGATGGTTTTGATTGTGATGAGAACTGAAGTTAACAACAAGTATATTATATACAAAATAAAAATATATACTTATTAAAATAAAAATATCAGTATGTTTTGAAAACAAAAGGTCCATGAGGTTATCATTCTCAATAAATTTGATTTAATCTAAAAGGTGCATATTTATTTCTAATGTCATGGAATGCGAATGTTATCTTTCTTTGAATTGATTTAAGCTTATATGGATGGCTTTAACCATATTATCATTATGGATTGATACTATTATTATGGAACCCATAATTGTTAATGTTAGGAGGCAGTAATTTTGTTATATATTTATTTGGATTGGATTGGATATTTTAATAGTTATTTTTTGCGATGGCTAAATAATGTAAACGGATACGGATATTATCCGAATCCGAGGTATCCGAGCGGATACGGATATGGATAGTTGTTTTAACTATCCGGGCGGATACGGATACGGATATGGATAGTACATTCAGATAGCAGATACGGATATGGAAAACATGGTATCCAATCCGTATCCGTCCGTTTACCACCCCTAGCAACTCTAAAGGGGGAGGAGTTCAAGAATGCATGGAACGCAGAGCACCTACGCAAGTATTATCAGTGATGTATATGTAACACAGTTCCATCAGTATGAATAAAATGAAAATATTCTGCTAAAGTCTCTCCTTTTATTGAGAATTTTTCGGGGAATACTAGTGCTACACACTACTCAGCAAAACTCGGCAAAACTCGACAAAGCTCAGACTGCTCAGCAGCAAAATATTCCTAAAAGTGCCAACCTCGGTTGGTTAGGAAACAAAATATTCCTAAAAATGCCAACCTCGGTTGGTTAGGAAATAAAATATTCCTAAAAATGCCAACTTCGGTTGGTTAGGAAACAAAATATGCCTAAAAATGCCAACCTCGGATGGTTAGGAAACAAAATATTCCTAAAAATGCCAACCTCTGTTGGTTAGGAAACAAAATATTACTAAAAATGCCAACTTCGGTTGGTTAGGAAACAAAATATTCCTAAAAATGCCGACTTCGGTTGGTTAGGAAACGAAATATTCCTAAAAATGCCAACCTGTTTGGCTAGGAAACGAAATATTCCTAAAAATGCCAACCTGTTTGGCTAGGAAACAAAATATTCTCGCAAATGCCAACTTATGTTGGTCGAGAGGTAAGATTATTACAGAAAGTGCAAAAGTTTCTAACTATGGCTGGTCGGGGATAAAAACTCACCAACTGTAGTTGGTCGACAAAGATAATTTATCGACCTTGGTTGGTCGGAAACATTTAAGATAAAAGTCTACTAACTATGGCTGGTCGGAGATAAAAACTCACCATATGTAGATAGTCGACAAGCAAAATTTACCGATCTTGGTTGGTCGAAAACATTTTATGGGTAAAATTATTCCAAAAAGACTAACTATAGCTGGTCGGGGATAAAAACCCACTAACTTTAGTTGGTTGACATAGAGAATCTAACAACCTTGGTTGGTTGGAAACATTTTAAACAACATTTTTATACTCATTACTTTATTATTAAGTGATCGAGCAACAGTATTGGTACTTGTAACTTTTTAATTGTTACTGAGTTGGTCGATAAACAACACAATATTGTTATCTTTTTAACAGATATGCATAAATATAAAGTGTTTGATAAATACAAGATAATAGCAATCAAGATTTGAAAACAAAAATGAAAGTCTTTCATTGAATTCAAAATAAATTACCTTACAGTTACATTGACATGTATACTAACTATTACATAAAAAATTCATATTCTACTGGTCTCTTCCCCTCTGCTTTTGACACAGGTTCTTCGCCAGCAGGCGGATCATTTAAAGACAGAGGAGAATTGATGAAGTTAATATCCTTCAACATCCTGACATTCATCACGGATGGTCGATCTAAGAGATGCTCGGGATGAGATACCTCGATTTGAGAATGTAAATTGTAGTCACCAAGATACTTTGAAATTAAGCTCCGAGGAATGGCCCGAGCAGGGATCCAATCCATGTCCAAATTGTATGGTGGAACAGGCAAGTCGAGCAACCCGGGATCATGGTAGTCCCACAGATAATGACCTTGTTCGAGCTTCAGCACACCTAAGGCATTCATCCAGCCTTGCTTGTAGCCCTCATTGTTGGCATTTTGGATACGATCGTCCAAGTGGAATAGTGCTTCGTTGTATCCAGCCATCCAAAACTCCCTGGGTTGTTTGTGGAATTGATATGTTAGCCTTTCTAGCTGCTCGTGGAGATTTTTGATGAAAAGCTCTTTATTCTCCAAGACTGACTTCTGCGCAGAGAGCTATTTTTTCAGGTCCCTAATCTTCTTTGACATATCAGACAACGCCTGGTTCTTCGCCATCAGTTAGAAAGTCTGGTTCTCTAAGGCAGACTGAGTCCTCTGTTCCTCGACAAGAACCCGAGCTGGTCTTGCTCGTCCCCGAGGAGCTCTTGCTCGAGCACGAGAAGATAAAGAGGTGCCAGAACTCCTCAAAGTCTCCAACTCTTCCCTCAACTTGGCGTTATCAACCTCTAAGAAAGAAAATCCCTCGTTGGTCACTGGGATCAAGGCACTAGAAGTGGAAGCTGCATACTTTAATTGTGACAGCTCCTTCTGCAGGTTGTTATTTTCCTTTTCCAGTAACTTAGCAATCTGTTTGCATTCTTCGACTTCATCTCTCAAGGTTCTCTCCCTTACATCGTACCCAGTAAAGAGCTTCTCGTAGCCCTTGTCGGCAATGATCTGCTAGTACTTCTTCTCGTACCCCTCATGCAACAAAGCAGTGGATTCTTTGTATTGAAGCTGAAGGTCCTCGAGGGTGTTTTGAAGATCCTCGATCATTTCGTAATAGGCAACGTTATTGGCTATAGCCCTATCAAGAAGACACTTCAGATATTGATACGCTTTCACTGCCTGTTCTGAAGCATCATGACCAAGTATGTCGACAACTTGTGCAGCACTCAGGTCTGTGTGACCAGCCTTAAAGTACTCATTACATTATCGCAACAACTTTATATCATGGGCAGATAGCAGTTCCATCCTAGCCAGAGACTAGCAGAGAAAGAAGATCAATCATCAATAAGAAGAATAAGCAGAGTATGAATGAAAGATAGACAACAGTATGCAAAAAAAGTTCAAGTTTTATTAGATCATAATTCAAAATTACATCTTCTGGGTTACATTTGATAAAGAGAAACAAAATAAAGAGAAAACCCGAACAACACTACACCTTTTCCTTATCTCCCAAAACCTTCTCGGAAGGTTGGGATGAAGAGGTAGGTTGCTCGGAGGGAAGGGATAATTGCTCAGGGAGAATAGGTAATTGCTCGGAGGAAGAAACGATTTGTTGATTTTCCTCAGCAGCAGGCTGGATGGCTAGGGCATGATCTCCCATCACCATCGAAGATTCTTCAGAGGTAGCTTCGTCCTCTTCTAACTCTTCTGGAGTTGGAGGGGGACTAGGGATATGTCTCTGGAAGAGCTCGGAAGATTCGTCGACCTTCATCTCCTGAAGGGCAGCAACCCATCCATCCCTAAAGTACTTGAGACTGCCATAGTCCACTTGCGACACCATGACAGCCAACCCCTTGTTCCACCCCTTGTCCCAGCCAGAGCTGAAAGACTTCTTCACTGCCATCTTCCTCTTCAATTTCTCCGAGGAGAGCTTCTCGAACAACAGGTTCTCAGCAGCCTTCAATTTATTTTTTATTTCCTCCTTCTGTCGACCTACTTCCTGAAGATGAGCCAACTCCTCCTCGGCAGCTTTGAGTTTATCTTCAAACTCTCCAACAGTTTTGAGCCTCTCCTCAAGCTCCTTATTTTCCTTCTCTTGGGAATTTATTCTCTTCTCCAACTCCTTGGAGGGATCAACAGCCCGAGCTTTTTCTTTCTCGGAGGAGGCAAACTTCTTCTCCCAGACAGCTTTGTCATCAGCATATTTCTGGCGAGAATCTGCCAGAGACTTGGTAGCTTCTTCCAGAGCTCCCTCCACACTGGACGAAGAGCAAGAAGCCTTAATCATTTCATCCTTCTTCAGGATTATGTTAAAGCAGCTCGTCAACTGTGAACAGAAAAAGAAAGCAAGTTAGAAACAGAAATGACAAAGGAAATATGAAAAATTGAAAGTAAGAAGACTTACAGAAGTAAGGTGATGAGCAGCTAGTGAGGTGACCATGTCCCGAGTAAGGTTCTCTTCAGTACCTTGTACCTCGGGAATGATCGAGGACTTTATCGAGCTCATGGCAGAGCTCGGGGGAACAAAAGTTGGAACCCCAGTTCCAATAACTGGGGGCTGAGTAATGGTATCAGCCAAATTGATCGAGGAGCTCTTCTTCAGCCTCCTCGGGGGAACAGGTACAGATTCAACCAAGGAAGAACCCTTGGTCGGTGATATCACAATCACCTCTCTAGGAGCAGCAGACCTGCTCGGAGCCACTGCGGGCTTCTCGGTAACTTTAACAGGAGCAGCTGGAGGAGCTGCATCAGTCTTCTTCATCCCCTCCCTTAGGACATCAATCCTACTCCTTTTTACCTCCACAGAACCGGAGGCAGTTTTCTTAAGCAGGGTAGGAGGTCTTCTCTTCTTCATCCTTTCACTTAAAGGAATATGGGATTCAGGCGATGAGCTTGTGGAAGTTGGAACTGGCTCTGATTCACTTATCACTAGACGAGCAGTGAAAGAAGTGGTGTAGCTCTTATACTGGAGCATATACGAGGCCGACCTAATATGCTCGTCAGCAACACTTTGATGCAGACTCCAGATAAGTTTCAAATGCCTTATATTGACATCTGTATCTTTTGGGCACTTTCTCTTGCTATCAACTGCAAATAAATAAACATTGTTATCAGTGGCACATTTTATCAAAAACAAAAGAAACATGATTTCAAAATAAAATAAATAAAAATAACCTATCTCATTGCCATAAGGAGGGCATCTGGGACCCTGGTAAACCTCATCTCCAGCTAATGGAGGATGTTGCCAATTTTTTATGACAACCCCATGTTCAAAATAATCCCTATTGGCATCAGGGAGATTGACTATTAAGGCTCTATTTAAAAATCGATTTTTTAAATAAAAAAATATTATCATTAACTGCCCATCTATAGCAGTACATGATTTCTGGAATTCCTATGCGAGTTCCATGGACTTGATTTAATTTATGCACCCCATTAACTATTCTCCATGTGTTGGGGGCTATTCTCGCAGGAACGACGTCAAAATAATGACAGAATTCCAGACACAAGGGATTTGGTGGAAAAGAAAATCCACATTCAGCAATAAAAAGGCTGGGGAACTAATGTCCCTCAGCCAAATTGAAATAATCAGAAGGCTCAGAAAGCTCTTCTAAGACAACCCAAGAGGGAATGGAAAAATCAAAGCGTAACTTTTCAAGAGACTCAACAGAGTAAACCATGCTGAATAAAGAAATGAAGAAGAAGGAAGATGATATTACAGGAAAAGAATGGATCTGCTGACAACGAACGACGAAAAAGATGAACGCACAAGAAAGTAGGAAGAGACGACGTAAAACTCGAAGATAAAAATTTGAAAGGTAGAAGACGATGGGAGCGTCTGTGAAGTTTAAATACCTTGCCTTGGGAAATGGTGAGATAATGATTACAAAAAAGGATGATTACGTTACCGACAGCTAAAAAGATGAAAAGTGGCGCGGGAATCAAAGCGGACAATAGCGGCTGAAAAGATGAAAAGTGGCGCGGGAATCAAAGCAGACAACAGTGGCTAAAAAGACAAAAAATGACGCGGGAATCGAAGCACGCCGAAAAGTCCAAAAAATCATGATTCTACGAATTGGGAAGGAGAAATAAATACAAGGGAAACGCTCCTAAAAATCAGGAAGACTATTTAAAGCTACCATATTCCGAGAAAGAATGTTCCATACTCCTCAAATTTCGAACTATGAAACGTTGGGGGCTTCTGTTGATACCAAATATAATCTTCTGACATGGACCAATCATATGAAGACACGTGGCTATTTACATGGCAACAACAAACACTTTCGAGGAACACACGCGCTCCGAGGAACAAGACTATAATGAGAGAGACTAGTTCCCCGAGGAACTCACAATCTCCGAGGAAAAATGCCTCTCCGAGGAACTCTTGAGTACCGAGAAGCTCAGGCGGTCCGAGCTGCACCTCGAAGAAAGATACCAACAGTTTAACTGCTCATTAAATGCTTATCATTTGGACGCACACGCAAAGAGGGCATTAAATGTATTACCCTTTCATATGTATATCATTTAATGTATTACCCTTTCACATTACAACCTCAGGGATATAAATATATTGTACAATCCTCATTGTAAGGGAATCTGGATCCGGACCTAGACTTCGAATTCAGAGGGGAATTTCTTGATAGAACTTATAATCGAGAATTCTCAAACACTCAGAAATAAAGCAACAGTGGACGTAGGCCATTCTTATAAGGCTGAACCACTTTAAAATTCTTTGTCTCATTTATTTATCTGTGATTGAATTATTAGAGTAATCTAATTTTTTACATCAACAGCACCCGTATCTATGCCACACGGGGAGAAATCGAAAAAGTTCCTTGGGGCTGACTTCAAACATTGGCAAGGACAAATGTACTTCTATCTCACTACCTGCCAACTGGGCAGGTTTGTATATGAAGATTGCCCCTCTATTCAAGAGGGAGATGACGCTGAAAAGGTTGCTGTTGTCGATGATTGGAAGCATTCGGACTACCTATGCCGAAATTATATTTTGGTCTACTTGGACAAGACACTGTATCATGTTTACTGCACTATAAAGACATCCAAAGATTTGTGGAATTCTTTGGAAAAGAAGTACAAAACTGAAAATGCTGGGATGAAGAAATTTATCGTCGGGCGTTTTCTAGACTTCAAAATGGTTGATTCTAAATTAGTGATCTCGCAAGTGCAAGAATTCCAAGTGATCCTCCACGACATTCATGCTGAAGGAATGTCAATTAGTGAAACTTTCCAAGTTGCTGCAATTGTTGAAAAATTGCCACCATCTTGGACTTTATTCAAAAACTGTCTCAAGCATAAGCGAAAGGAGATGAATGTGGAGGAGTTGGTGGTCAGGCTAAAAATCAAAGAAGACAACCGTGAGTCTAAAAAAAAGTGGGAAGAATCCGATGGAAACAAAGGTCCATGTCGTTGAAGGTCCTAAGAAGAACAAATGAAAGTATGGTGGGGAAGGCACTTTCAAACATAACAAGAAAAAGTTCAAAGGCAAATGCTACAATTGTGGTAAACCTGGACACCGCTCAAGCGAGTGTCGTAAGCCGAAGAAGCAAAAACAATCCTCAATCAAATGTAACTGAGGGTGTGAATATTGTCAATGATTTGGCGGATATGAATCTTTCTGCCGTGATCTCTGAATGTAACTTGGTTGGAAATACCAAGGAATGGTGGGTGGATACTGGAGCCACACGACACATTTGTGCAAACAAATGGATGTTCACCACCTATAAGCCTTTAGAAAATGAAGAAAATCTCTTTATGGGAAATTCTTCCACTTCGAAGGTGGTGGGACAAGGAAAGATAACTCTGGAAATGACTTCTGGAAAGGAACTTACTCTCAACAATGTTCTTCACGTGCCTGATATCCGAAAGAATTTGATTTCTGGATCACTCCTTGCTAAAAATGGTATCAAGCTTGTGTTTGTGTCTGATCGTTTTGTGTTGTCTAAAAATGACATGTATGTAGGAAAGGGCTACCTAAATTAGGGGCTCTTTAAACTTAGTGTTCTTACTGTAACCCCAAAAACATCTGTTTCAATGAATGAAATTGCTAGTTCTTCTTACTTGATTGAGTCATCCAATATTTGGCATGCTAGATTAGGACACGTTACTTTTAATACATTGCGTAGATTAATTAACTTGGAATTTTTGCCAAAATTTAATATTGATAAAAATCATAAATGTGAAATTTGTGTGGAATCTAAATTAGCAAGATTACCTTTCCTTTCTATTGAAAGGATAACGGAACCTTTAGATTTAATTCACACCGATATTTATGATTTAAAATTTGTTCAAACTAGAGGTGGAAAAAAGTATTTTATTACTTTTATTGACGATTGCACAAAATATTGCTATGTATATTTGTTACATAGTAAAGATGAGGCTATTAATGCATTTAAACAATATAAAAATGAAGTTGATAATTAATTAAGCTAAACAATAAAGGCTATTAGGAGTGATAGAGGAGGTGAATATGAATATCCATTTGAGGAATTTTCTTATGAAAATGGGATTATTCATCAAACAACCGCTCCTTATTCTCCTCAATCGAATGGTGTTGCTGAACGCAAAAACCATACTTTGAAAGAAATGATGAACTCAATGTTATTAAGTTCAGGAGCTCCACAAAATTTGTGGGGGGAAGCCTTACTTTCCGCTAATTACATTCTCAATAAAGTACCGCACAAAAAGACTCACAAGACACCTTATGAATTATAGAAAGGTTGAAGACCTTCCTATAAATATTTACGAGTATGGGGGTGCTTAGCCAAAGTGATGGTGCCTAAACCTAAAAAGGTAAGAATAGGGCCAAAAATCGTGGATTGTGTATTCATCGGTTATGCTACTAATAGTAGTGCATATCGATTTCTAGTTTGTAAATCTGAGATTTCGGATATTCATGTAAATACGGTTATTGAATCTAGGGGTGCTTCATTTTTGAAAATGAATTCCCGTATAACATGACCCGAGAATCTGGTCTTTCTAAAAGGACAAATCAAGCTACTACAAGTGGTACTCATCAACTTATTGAATCAATAGAGGATGAACCAAGACGTAGTAAAAGAGAAAAAACCTCGACTTCTTTCGGTCCGGATTTTCTAACATATTTGTTAGAAAATGAACCTCAATCGTATAAAGAAGCTATATCCTTACCCGATGCTTCCAATTGGAAAGAAGCAATTAATAGTGAAATTGAATCCATATTACAAAATCATACATGGGAACTAGTGGATCTTCAAAAAGAAATTTAAGGCCGATGGATCAAATTGATAAATATAAAGCTAGACTTATAGATAAAGGCTATAGGCAAAAGGAAGGGTTGGATTACTTCGACACATATTCACTGGTAACAAGAATAACGTCCATTCGGATGTTAATAGCAATAGCTGCTATTAATGGACTTGAAATACATCAAATGGATGTAAAAACTGCATTCTTAAACGGTGAACTAGACGAGGAAATTTATATGGAGCAACCTGAAGGGTTCAAAGCTCCCGGACAAGAAGGAAAAGTATGTAATCTTATTAAATCACTATATGGATTAAAACAAGCACCTAAACAATGGCATGAAAAATTTGATAATGCAATGTTATCAAATGGTTTCAAAATTAATGAATGCGATGAATGTGTTTACTTTAAATACATTCAAAATGGATGTGTCGTTGTATGCCTCTACGTTGATGATATGCTTATCATGGGTAGTAACATGGAAATTATCAAAACTACAAAACAAATATTGAGTAGTAGATTTGACATGAAAGATTTCGGAACTGCTGATGTTATATTATGAATTAAAATTTCTAGAACATCGGATGGACTTATATTATCTCAATCTCATTACATAGAGAAAGTACTTGAAAAATTCAAGAAGTATGATATTAGTCCTACCAAGACACCTGTAGATGTAAATTTACATCTAGCAAGAAATAATGGTGAAAGCATATCTCAACTAGAATATTCTCGTATTATCGACAATTTAATGTATATCATGAACTGTACACGACCGGACATAGCATACTCAATAAGTAAGCTAAGTCGATTTACGAGTAATCCAGGAAGAGATCACTGGAAAGCAATATTGAGAGTTTTGGGTTATTTAAAATATACTCAAAACTATGGATTGCACTACTCAAAATATCCAGCTGTTCTTGAAGGACATTGCGATGCAAATTGGATATCCGATACAAAAGACTCTAAGCCTATGAGTGGGTATATGTTTACCCTCGGAGGTGCAGCCGTATCTTGGAAATCCTCAAAACAAACGTTCATTGCTAGATCGACAATGGAATCTGAATTCATTGCACTAGACAAAGCTGGAGAAGAAGATGAATGGTTTCGAAATTTCTTTGAGGATGTTCCAAATTGGTCTAAACCTGTGCCCTCAATATGTATGCATTGCGATAGCCAATCAGCAATTAGAAGGGCACAAAATCACATGTATAACGGAAAGTCACGACATATTCGTCGTCGGCACAATACCGTTAGACAACTTCTCTCAAACGGAATTATCTCAATTGACTATGTAAAGTCAAAAGATAATATATCGGATCCACTAACTAAAGGTTTAAACCGAGATCAAGATGAAAGATCATCGAGAGGAATGGGTCTAAAGCCTATAAATAAGTAAGAATCAATATAGTGACAACCCAACCTAGCTGACTGGAGATCCCAAGATCTAGGTTCAATGGGCAAACCGAGCTACATTGTATTCAGTAAGCACTAGAGGAGATTAAATCCTATCCATTCCAAAGATGAGACAGTGCATATCTGCCACGAAATTAGGATAAATTATGCTTTTAATGACATCCATATATTAGTATGTCTAGGTGGGGTATTGCAGGATACTCTTTATGGAAGTCACCTACGTGAGTAAGAAGGGGGCCACTTCTATGAGAATAATGAAAGGCATATTCTCTAAAATACTCGTGGAACAAAGTGGTGTTCATGGCCAAAATGAACACAAACGTGAGAACCAACTGTGTTGAATAATTGTTGTGTGAATACTATTGTCTAGGTTTACAAAAATGGTTGATGGTTCAAAGACGTGAAGTCTACTGATTAACCAAGTAAATCCGATAGTATATCACTAAGGAAAGTTCAAGGCCACTAGGCTACTTCTCCCGATGCAATAAATCTTCAGTTTTACTCAACATATGTCTGCATCTGCATTAGCATCTGTTCTGTTTTATTTATACCGATATATCATTCATGTGGGGGATTGTTGGAAAATTGGACTATTTAGAAAGCTGTCCAGAATTTTCTGGATAGATTTTTAAGCAACTTTGAGCTCAAATTTAGGTGGGACCCACACTACAAAAATCGTGGGACCATATACGAACGCATTCTCCTCCACAAGGAGATTAACGTAGTATATTCATATGTCCAATTTCAATAAGTTATGAATGATAAATATGTCCCCAAAGTGACTCACAAAGCAATGAAAGTTAATGAATTTGGTATGTTTAACTCTTGTCCCACATTGGAAGAGTAGTGGGAAAATGATGAGTTAATAAAACCCAAATGATGGACTAAGGCTTGGATGCCTTGAGGGTATCCCAACTCTTTGAAGGGGAGATGACCTAAGCTATGCACGGGTTGACTTTTGGTCAAAGGTCTACACACGCGCGGGTCCGTCCGTCCGACTTGGCTTGGTTCGGTTCGGGCTCGGGCTTATAAAAATCTCCTACATTTTTGGGCCGAATTAATTTAACTTTCTGGGCTTTAATTATTAATTAAATGTGAAATTAATTAATTAATTAATAAACTGTTGGCAGTTATTGCCAACAGTCAACATTTAATTTCGTTTAACTGATTAACTGTTTTTGACAGTTATTGTTACTTTGCTATAAATACAGATGCCTCCCTCTGTTTTTAATAATGAAAAATTTTCCTCCTCGAGAATTGTTGTCATTTTTGTCCCCAGAAAATTCCTGTTATATCTATTCCAAAAAATCTTTTTCCTGCATAACATATCTTGCATTGTTGTTGAGTAAAAGCTACAGAATTTGAGTTCGTTGAAATTAATTATTGTTGTGCTACATAATTAATTGAAAAAATCCATTCTATCTTGGGAGACAATATTCATCAACCTCGAAGCATATTGGAGGGAATAATTTGTCTTAAGGAGACTGTTCTAAACAGGGCTCGGATTATATTTTTCTGTTTCTGTTATTGTTTCTGTAAATTCAAGTAAGTTCGTATTTTCTGTAATTTCTTTCATTTCTGTAATTATATTACAATTTATAATTCTGTACAATTGTTATTAATAAATAGTAGACATAACAGTTTGGAACTTAACCCCCTCCCCCAAATTGAAAATTGTATCCTCATAAATATAATTCTTTGACACTTTGACCCCTTCTCTATACCTTCCATCCACCATTTGTAAAAATTATGTCACAATATAAATGAAAAGAAAAATTTTGCCCATTATAATAATATTTAACTAATTCAATACAAAATTACCCTTAGACTCAAGCACTGTTCTAAAAAATCCGCCTAGGCTTAAGGCTTGAAAGAAACGCCTCGCCTTACGCTTTTCACACCTTATTCTTGGTAAAACCTTTAAGGCGAACTTTTTTTCTAAAAATAAAAATGCTTTATTGAAACGATGTTGCCTTTTAAAGAATTTGTTTACAAACTGGACCATTATCTCATCCAAAATAATCAAATAGTATTTTAATTTGCATATATTCAGACATATTTTTATAATATGTGCAATTTTTGTATTTTAATAGCCTTGTTATGGTTAAAAAATATTAAATTATATTAAGAAGGCCTAAACGCCTTTTCACGCCTTTTTACGCCTAGGCCCACCTAGGATTCTAAGGCTTAAGGCTTTGCCTCCACGCCTCAATCACGCCCCGCAGTTTTTAGAACCTTGGACTCAAGTAATCTTGATTCGTGCCCAAATAAACTTCGATAAAACCAAGCTAGTGACATTAATACACCTAAATCAACCCTAACCATGATAATACCTTAAAGTGGATGTAATTAAAAAAAGAAAGAAACTAACCATGTAGGGGGGATTAGGTCACTCTCTGCCCCTTGAGTAGCGAAGGTATGAATCACTAGCTCAATAATTGCAACCGAGTCACAAGTGTTAATTCCAACTTAGCTTGAGCAAAAGAAGTGGTTGGGGAACTAGGTGTTCCACGAGTGGCTCATGGGATTCCTAAGGGTATTGGATTGGGGGATGGAAAATGAGACAAATATATGCTAAGAGCAACTCCACTATGATCTATCAAGTCTTGCTTGAATACACTCACGAAGAGCCAATCTCAACCCAGGTTTCTCGCACAAAGGTTTATGAGGGGAGAGTTTGTCACACTCATACCCAACATATCACGTCACTACCATGGTTTAGCCTTGTGTTTGGAGGCCATAAATTAGCCCCCTAAGCATAGATTCTCGGTACTCGCCTGGTTTTTCACACCGAGCAAGTCACCTTCATCATTAATGCTACTATAGAGTGCATTAAATGTGTGTCATGCCACCAAAGGATGAAAATGGTGGTTCAAGTCCCATTAGCACAACTAAAACAAGTTCAAGTAAGGAGCAGGGAGCAGGGAGCCCATGAAGAGCACGGGGCCATTTGACAAGCATGTAGCGTCATTTTGTAGTCGGTTAGCTAAAGGAATAAGGCATTAGAAGTTGCTAGGTTAAGAATTATCACTTGGGTTGCTAATTGTTGGTTGAGATAGTCTATATGTAACCATTATAAGCCGAACTCAGAAACAAAGGCTTACGGAGGAATATTTTGTTACTAGCTTCCTCAGTGGTTTGAAAATTGGAATTAAGAAAAGATGTGCGAATGTTTTACTCTATTACAAGAGGATGTGGTTGAATCAAGCACTACAACACAAAAAGAACCATAACACAACCCCTTCTCAACACACTAAACCTAGAACTTTTAGCGCTGCCCCAAAATACTCAATGCCTTCCCTGTCCTACTATAAAACTAAACCCCAGTTTCAAAACACACATCAAATTAACCATACTATTAAACAAATCTCGCCTGGTGATATGCAAGAGAGTAAAGGATGATGAACCATCTAAATTTGGCCACAAATGAAAATGATATAAACATGTGTGCTACCACTGTGATGAACCATCTAAATTTGTCCACAAATGGAAACGATATAAACATGCATGAATGTATTGACTATAGTTAGCTCTCATCAAACCTTGAGTTTCATAGGTTAAATTAGGAGATTTCTAATCACATTTTTTATTATCTCTTGTAGTACACTCAATTTCATGGACCCTAGTAGTACAAAAAAAAAAGATTGGATGTCATGTACAAAAAACTAATAAGCTTGCAGTGACCATAGTAGAGCCATTATATATGTAATCATTGTAAGCATGAGAAAAACGCGATTGGAAATATACCAAATTCTCATTCTCTCCGTGTATCTCTTTTTCTCCCTCTGCTCTTACTCTGAATCCTAATTTCTATCAATTCAATGGAGTTTATTATTACAAAGCGAGTGCATTAAATGTGAGGGCAAAACATTAAGTGCACATATTGGTACTGTGAAGAATACAAAAAATGAAAAAGATAATAAGGGAATTGTTGTATTCAATAGTTGATGAGGAAGAGTTATATGCCTCTATTTATAGAAGCTACAAGAGGGAGTTTGTTAGAGCATAACTAACTAATATACACACAACTAATATAACTATCTCTAACATACTAATCAGAACTAACACCTGATCATAACTAACATTTATATGTAACTCTCCCAATATCCTCCCTCAAACTCAAGGGGGAACTTGTTCAACTTTGAGTTTTTTTATAAAAGAACATAATTGATTACTTGGAACAGCCTTGGTGAAAACATATATTATTTGATCAATAGAGGGAACATGCTTGACTACCAATTTCTTCTAAGTAACCTTCTCTTTGACAAAGAATAAATCAAGCTTTATATGTTTACTTCGAGATTAAAAAACAGGATTGGCTGAAAGCATTGCAGTGCTCAAATTATCACACCATATTGTAGGAATATTTGGAGATGACACCTTTATTTCTTCAAGAAGAGACTAGAACCAAGTAAATCCGCAACTAAATTTACTAGACTTCTATACTCAGCTTCATACTGCTCCTAGAGACAATATGTTTTTTTTTATTGCCAACTCACTAAATTTGAGCCAAGATACAAACAAAACCCAGAAGTTGATCTCCTATCATCTACATCAGTTGCCCAATCAGCATCACAATATCCTATCACTTTTAAATATTCAGATTTCTTGAGATGTAAGCCATAATCCATTGTTGATCTTAGGTACCTCAATATTCTATTAACTACCATCTAATGAGAGTCTCTTAGATTTTGCATAAATTGACACACTTTATTAACAGAGTATGTTATTTATGTCCTTATGATTGTGACATAATGCAATGCTCCAACTAGATTCTATACAATTGTTCATTCTCAAATTTTTCTCCCTCTTGACAAGATGACTTTAACCCTGTAGTCATTGTAATATTAATTCCATGAATTCCCTCTATTTTTACATTAGCAAGTAAGTCCAAAATATAATTTCTTTGAGATAGATACATCCCATCAGCAATATGCTTAACTTGAATTCCTAAGAAGTAATTGACTACTCCTAGATATTATAGAGAAAATTCTCTATTGAGATCATATATTAGGGTAGATATAGTCTTTTGACAGCTTCCTGTTATGAGGATATCATCCACATAAAAAGAATGAAAATGACATATTGTTTTGTAAATTTGATAAATAAAGGTTGATATGACTTTGAAGAAGTAAATCCAAACTTGAGCTAAGAATTGTGTAACTTGTCAAACCATACTCTTGGGCCTTGTTTGAGGCCATACAAAACCTTTAGAAGTCTACAGACAAGATGCCCATTATTGGGATCAATGAAATTAGGTGGTTGTTCCATATATGCCTCCTCTTGTAAGTCTCCATTCAAAAAAGCATTATTTACATAAAGTTATTTTATATTCCATCCTCTTGCCAGTGAGAATAATCCTTATTATAGTAAGCATAACGTAACAGTCCTAATTTTCTCACATAAAGGCTGACCAGGCACGATACGCTGAAGATAGGGTTTGTTTGTCAATTTATACCATTTTTAGCACAAATTAAATATAAATAAGTTATTTTCCAAAACTTCTGAATTTGTAGAACAAAGGACACATAGAAAATAATCCAATATTCCAAACCACCATAATAATAATAATAATAATAATAATAATAATAATAATAATAATAATAATAATAATAATAATAATAATAATAATAATAATAATAATAATAATAATAATAATAATAATAATAAATGACTGAAGATGAAAAGCACCTATGCTAAAAGTAACTGAATCTGAATCTGGAGAGTAAGCGAGATCGCGGGACCGCCACAACACAATCCAACTTTCCCTGTCTAGGAGCACCTTGAGGAGAAAACATTTATATTTGGATCAAATTCCGAGGTGTGCAAGAATTAACTTGAACAACATATGAATGTAATTATACAGTCTATGCACAATAACTATTCTCCCTTTTCTTCATTCACATGCGTGTGACACCTCACCCCTCATCTAACGAAATATCATTCGCATCCTAACAATTCCCAAATAATGAATGGTGAAAATTCCTCAAATTATAAACGGGGATAACAATAATAAATCATATGAAGTTACTTTATACATTTAAATTTCCAACAGTCAATTATTCAAGTCTCATAAATCTTTAATAAGTGTAATAACATCTATTATGCATTAAAGGAATTCATATATAAATATTGTCTATTTTTTTTTAGACAATTCAAATTTTACAATTCAAGTCCAGTCAATTAATAATATATGTCATTTTATATATTTGACACGCAAGGGCATCTACCATTGGTGTCTATTCGTGCTCTATCGGCAAGTCCGGAGGAATTCTCTTATTCCTAAGTAGATAATACAAAACACACATACATTGGGGGCGGTCTCTACGTAGGACACCTGTATACAACCCATACCCAGTGGTGATACAGGAACCGTCAGCGCCAACCCTACCTCTAGTGGGTGGAGCCTTCATGTAGTACCTATATGGCCTACACATCGTCAAGCTCACCAGTGCCGACATGTGGTACATGGACCAAACATGCGAACCCCCGAGACAATATGACAGCCCACGAATATGGTATGTCCACACAAATACATAATAATATATATTATTTATCTCTATAATATGTATATGTAATAATTCTGCAATTACCAATAGTATTCCTCATTTAATAACTCACAACATTTCTCATTTATCAATAACTTATAATTTAATAAATTATTAACTTCCATCCATAAATAATTACTTAACATTCTAGCTCAAAGTAATTATTATGTTAAATATGGGTGTAAATAAACTACTAGTCAATCGTAATTATTATAATTACCAACATGAGTATAACCTTACTCCATAAATTTATTAACCCATAAATATTCATATTTGCTCCTTTATTATAGTACCACCAATACTATTCGTGAAGGACTAAGTGCAAAAATCCCCAAAACACAAAATTCAATGGCTATAGCAGAAAGGGGATGGAGAGAGGATTTCTCACGTCGTTCGAACGACTGCTAAAATCATTCGCGTGACATGGCATCTTATTTGAACGACCTGCCACGTCATTTGAACAACATTTCATCCCCTTCCTCAGCCTCTAATAGTTCTGGGTCTTTTTCACATCTCCAAAAATATAGTGCTACAGATTGCAGGACAAGAATTTTAAGTTTTCACCATCAATTAGACCTAAACCATTTACTAAAAAATTCATATTTCATCAATTTAAAACCCAAATCTCGTGCTATGTCCATACCACATCAAGAGCATTTAATTGTGGAAACTACATATAAATTTCAATTCATTTATGGGTAATAATATTCTCTACAATAATTAACAATTAATTCCCCAAATAATTAGCAAAACTTAATGAAAATCTAGTCATCAATATAAGGCTTTCGATTCCAAATTTGTGGAATAAATTCTACATGTTCATCCTTCCTCTACATGTGGGTTTTCATCATCAAATCAAACATAAAAAATCCTAATTTTCGAAAATCTAGAGGGAATAAGATTATGCATTGAGAAATACATTAGAAACATAATTTATGCAAGAAAAATCTTGCCTTATAAATGTATTAGAGATCCCCTATGTTCCTCTTTGATTTCTCTTCACTTTTAGTCCCTTTTCCCCTTTTCTTGGTATTTCTCCCAATATCTCTCGTAGCATCACTCTTAGGTTTGTGGAATGATGGTGGGGGCGTGGTTTACCCCCACTTAACCTCTAATAAGTAGTTAAATCCCGAATTAAACCATGGGCCTAACTTTTGGACCCCCAAATGAGCCCGAAAGCATAATCTAATTAGCCTAAAACATCCCTAAACCATATGTTATTGACCCAAGATCATTTTTAAAGGCTTAAACCACTTAAATGAGTTTATATGAGTCTCAAAATATGCTCCAAATTATTTATGCCAAATTAATTACTTTTAATTTGTGTCACGCATAACTTATATCATTTTCTTTTAATTTATAAGTAATTGACATATTCATGCAAAAAAATGAATCATACACACAAGCATACTCAATAGAAAATTTCCACTTAACATTTTCGAATGAAATATTTCTTCAAAATAAATATCTAAAATTGATTATTTATTCCAAAATAACATTTCTCTAATTATTTAAGAAAAAAATGCGAGGTATTACATTCTTCCTCGCTAATAGTAGTATTGCGTCCTCAGAATCAAGAAAGTACATACCTAGCTAGAAGATTTTGGGATACATTGTGCGCACGTCCTCATATCTCTCCCAAGTCAACTCTTCCCGCCGGTGGTGCCCCCACTACACCCGAACTAAAGGAACAATCTTGGACCGCAGTCGGCACTCCCGCCTATCCAAAATGGCTAACGGTATCTCCTCATAAGCAGCATCAGGCTGGAGCTCAATCTCGTCGATGACGATATGCTGATACACCACCTCATCTCTAAGGAATCTCTGTAGTGAAGATATGTGAAAGATATCATGCATCCACTGTAAGTGTTTCGGTAATCCCAACCGATATGCTACGGGCCCAATCCTCTCCAAGATAGGGAATAACCCCATGTATCGAGGAGATAACTTACCTTTCTTCCCAAATATCATCACCCCCTTCTTGGAAGACACTTTAGTCAACACCTAGTCTCCAACGTCGAAGTCTAAGTGTATCTGGCCCGCATCCACATAGCTATTCTGCCTGTCCTGGGCAAATGCATATCCTGGCCCAAATCATCGCTACCTTCTCTGAGGTATCCTGAATGAAATCTGGCCCAAGTAATTTTTTCTCCCCCACTTCCAACCAGCATGAGGGTAAACGACAAGGTTTACCGTGGAGCGCCTAGAATGGTGCCATCCCTATCGTGAACTGATAGATGTTGTTGTAGGAGAACTTCAGTAAGGGTAAGTACTTCTCCCAACTTCCCTTAAAATCCAAAATACACATACGTAGCATGTCCTCCATCATCAGGTTCCCTCTCTCGGTCAACCCATTGGTCTGAGGGTGATACGAAGTGCTCAGTCTCAACTCTGCTCCCAAAGCCCACTGGAAGCTCCTCCAAAAGTAAGACACAAACGTCTTGTCCCTGTCTGACAATATATTAAGCTATACCCCATGCAGTTTAACAATCTCTGTAAGGAAGAGTCGGGCGTAGTGCTCTAAGATATAGTCTATCATGATCGGTAAGAAATGATCCACCTTTGTCAACCTATCTACAATCAACCATATCGAATCATGTCCCCTATGAAATAGGTAGTCCCGTAATAAAGTCCATAGATATGCTTTCCCATTTTCACACTAAAATCTTCAAATGCTGGAGGTACTCGCGGGAGGCCGATTATCTACCTTCACCTACTGACAAGTAGAACATCTATACACAAACTCAGTTGTATCCCTTTTCATACAGGCCCATCAGTACTAACGACGCATATCATGGTACATCTTGTCCTCACTGGGATGCATCGTATATAATGAACCTTGAGCCTTTAACAAAATGGCTCGCCTTAACTCCTCATCCTCGGGAACAACTAGTCTCCCCTGGAACCTCAACCCTCCATCAGACCCAATAGAGAAATGCTCCACCCCCTCAGTTAGAAACTGTCTCACCCACTCCTGACAAAGGTGATCCTCCGCCTGGGCCTTCACCACCCAAATAATGATCTCGGGGGTGATAGTGAGAACTGACATAAATGCTCTAGTCAACTCATCATCTCCACGAAGTGACTTCCACTTATCCTTCCACACAGCTACCAACTCTAGAAACGGCTTACGTCTCAACGCATTCGCTATGACATTTGCTTTCCCTGGGTGGTACTAAATATCGAACTGATAGTCCTTCATAAAATCGATCCACCTCCTCTATCGCATGTTCAGCCCTTGCTATATGAACAAATACTAAAAGATCTTATGGTTTGTGAAAAGCTAAAACTTCTCCCCCAGGAGGTAATGTCTCCACACTCATAAGGCAAAAACCATGACTATCAACTCTAAGTAGTGGGTGGGGTAATGTCTCTCATGAGGCTTAAGCTTTCGGGAAGAATAAGTTATCAGCCTCTCCTCTGCATCAGAACTCCCCTAAGTCCCCTTAAGAAGGCATCAATGTATACCCTCTAGTCAACTCCCGCATGAGGTAATGCTAAAATGGGTGCCGTAGTCAATCTCGTCTTCAGCTCCTCAAACGCCTGCTGGAACATCTCATCCCATACAAACGGTACCCCATTCCTCTTCAAATTCATTAAGGGCCTAGCTATCTTAAAGAACCCTTGAATGAATCGATGGTAGTACACAGATAATCCTAATAAACTGCGCACCTTGGTGGGTATAGTGGACTATCCCCACTCCATCACGGCAGAAACTTTCCCTAGGTCCACGAATATCCCCTGCTCAGACACAATGTGACCCAATAACTGTACTTTCCTCAACCAAATGTGCACTCCTCGAACTTCGCATACAACTAGTGATCTCGAAGTTCCTATAAAACCATCTGTAGATGCTCTGCATGCTCCTCCGCAGTCATGAATAGATCAAGATGTCGTCTATAAACACAATAATGAATCGATCCATAAAGTCCCTGAATACTCGGTTCATCAAGTCCATAAACACTGTCGATGCATTGGTTATCCCGAATGGCATCACGAAAAACTCGTACGACCCATAACTAGTAAGAAAAGCTGTCTTGAGATGTCTTGTTCTCGGACTCTCAACTGATGGTATCCCGACCTCAAGTCGATCTTCGAAAAGTAGGCAGAACCCCTCAACTGATAGGACAAATCATCTATACAGGGCAACCCGTATTTATTTCGAATCGTGACTTTATTCAACTTTCTGTAGTCGACACTAAGCCGTAAGAATCTGTCCTTTTTCTTGATGAACAACACTGGAGTACCCCAGGATGAGGTACTCCTCCTAATGAACCCCTGACCTAATAAGGGCTCAATCTTCTCTCGTAGCTCCCTCATCTCCAATGGAGCCATCCTATATGGAGTGCGGGCAATAAGTCTGGTGCCTGGAATTAGATCTATCATAAAGTCGATCACCCGACTCGGTGATCTCCCCAAAAATATCTAAAAAATCCCTAACCACTGGAATAGAATATAGAGTCACCAAAACCTCCGAAGAGTTATCCTCCTTAATATAATATAGATGCGTGCTCGACCCACCCCCGGGGTGAGGCATCATAACTAGGTACATCTTCTGCCCTGGATTGGCAAAGATGATGAACCTCCTGAAGCAATACACACATGTCCTATAAGTGGCTAGCTAGTCCATCCCCATAATGACATCATACTCATGCATATCAAGCACGGGTAAATCCGTAACAATAGTAAGTCAGCCTATCTCAATACCGACCCCCCTAAACACTGACCGTACCGGTACCCCTCTACCCACTGGTGAGTCTATGTGTTATACTACATCTGAGGCAAAGTCTATCATACCCGACTCATGTACGGACCCTGTGCTAACAAAAGAGTGCGATGCACCCGTGTCAAATAGTATACGACCAACGTGACCAAAGATGGGAAATATGCCCTCAACCGCCTGTGTAGGTGTAGGTCCATCTACTGCTGCTATATGGTAAACTCGGCCATACTATAATGGTTGTTTCCCCTGAGGTGGGGCTATGGGTTCTGCAAAAGCAGGTGCAGTGGTGCTCTGAGCCTAAAATGGTGGGTGTTGTACCTACGGTGCCTGTTATCCTTAATGGCCTCCCTGTCCCTGGGTTACCTAGTCCCCTCTTGTGCAACTCCTCGAGGTGTGGCCCCTCTCACCACATGTATAGAAATTCCCCAAGAAGGGACCCCTGTCAGTCTGTCTACCCTATTATCCTTGGCCCTGATGGCATATATACTGTTGGCCCTGTCCTGTCTAACCGTGGCTTGGTTGGTCCTGTCTCTACCTATCATCTGGCATTTTTACCCTTGCTCTTCAAAAATGCCCTCAGATCTTGGTAATGAGAAAGTCAAATGTCCTCCTTTGCAAAATATGAGAGAGCGGTGAATTCTTCCTCGTATTCCACAACCGTACATCCCTCCTGCTTTAGATTCATAAACCTAGTCCTCATCTCGGACTGCATAGCTAGGGGAAAGTATTTTCCCTCAAATATCTCCCAGAACTGATCTATCGTGAGGTTGCCCCTCTCCTCGACTGTCATCACTGCCTCCCACCATTGAAGGGCGACTCCCACCAATCTAAAGGATGCTAACATTTGTTTTTAAATGGGCTTGCACTCCAACATCCTTAAGTGCCTCTCAATGTCTTTCTTCCAGCGACTAACAATCAGAATATCAGACCCTCCTGCAAACTCTGGAGGTTGCCCTTTAACAAAGGCCTCTCTCGCTCGGTCCCATGGGTAGCCTAGTGCCTGCACTGGAATAGTCACCTGCTATGATGGCTGTTTTGGTGCCTGAGGCGGTAAAAAATGTTGTATCATGGTTTCCATCGTTGTGGATACTGCTTGGGACACTATAGCGGCTATCTTCGCCAGAGTAATCAACTTTGGGGCTTGTGGGGTATGTGGGACCTGTGGAGCCTATGATGGCTGCAATGGCTAAGGTGGCTCCGAGCGAGCCTCCTCATCCTCAACTGGCGGGATTACTCTCCTGGGTCTGCCTCTACTTCTATTTGCCATCTGTAAGAAAACAAGGATTGAATCAGTATAAATCGCAAGAGGACAATGAGTCCTAAGTATAGAATTTACATGTCAAAGAACGTAACGCAGAACGTAATGAACGCAAACGCAGATGATAGGAACACTAGAACCATGCTCTGATACCAACTTTAACGACCCCTATTTTTTCACGCAAAGGCTGTCCATGTACGATACATCGAAGATAGGGCTTATTTGTCAATTAATACCATTCTTAGCACAAAGTAAATGTAAATAAGTTATTTTCCAAAACTTCTGCATTTGTAGAACAAAGGACACATACAGAGTAATCTAATATTCCAAACCACCATAACAACAACAACAACACCACCACCACCACCACCACCACTAACAACAACAACAACAACAACCATAATAATAATAATAATAATAATAATAATAATAATAATAATAATAATAATAATAATAATAATAATAATAATAATAATAAAAATAACAATAACAATAACAATAACAATAACAATAACAATAACAATAACAATAACAATAACAATAACAATAACAATAACAATAAAAAAATAATAATAATGATAATAATAATAATAATAATAATAATAATAATAATAATAATAATAATAATAATAATAATAATAATAATAATAATAATAATAATGATGATAATGATAATGATAATGATAATGATAATGATAATGATAATGATAATGATAATGATAATGATAATAATAATAATAATAATAATAATAATAATAATAATAATAATAATAATAATAATAATAATAATAATAACAATAATAATAATAATAATAATAATAATAATAATAATAATAATAATAATAATAATAATAATAATAATAATAATAATAATAATAATAATAATAATAATAATAATAATAATAATATCCAAGTAGAGTAATAACATCCCAACCGACATAAAATAAAAGAGTATTGGGCTTATGCAAAAGTTCCAAATAATAAATGACTAAAGATGAAAAACATGGAAGTAACTGAATCTGGAGAGTAAGCGAGATCACGGGACTACCACAGCACAATCCAACTATCCCTGTCTAGGAGCACCTGGGGGGAGAAAATATTTACATTTGGGTCAGAGCTCGAGGTGTACAAGAATTAATTTGAATAAAATATGAATGTAATTATACAGTCTATGCACAATAATTATTCCCTCCTTTCGTCACTCACATGCGTGTGACACCTGACCCTTCATCTAATGAAATATCATTCCCATCCCAAAAATTTCCAAATAATGAATGGTGAAAAAGCCTCAAATTATAAACGGGGATAACAGTAATAATTCATTTGAATGTACTTTCTATATTTAAATTTCCAACAGTCAATTATTCAATTCTTATAAATATTTAATGAGGGGCATAAACATATATAATGCATTAAAGGACTTCATATATAAATATTTTATATTTTCCTCAGACAATTCAAATTATTCAATTCAATGTAATACCCCTTATTTTTTAGTAATTGTTTTCATATTAATTTGCTATGCGGGTTATTTATATATAGTAAAGGAAGTTGGAGTAAATATTACTTTAAGTGAATTATGAGATAATATTTACTGGGTTTAACATATTTACTGTTAAGTGAATGTAAATAGCATCATAGTATGTTTTATTGCGTCGTTGTGCTTTAAGCGACGGGTATGGTTTATATTCCAATTGAATCATTGTTGATAATTAAAATGATGTTGGAACATGAAATAATTTATATTACCTCAGATGCCAATTTAGAGGGCGTGGTTAGTCCAGAAATAGTCGAGATAGTCAAATTAAGTACCATGTTGTATTTTTGGGTTCCGGGTACTTTTGACCGATTATGACTTAATTATGTTGTTGCGAGTCATTTTAATTGTGTAATAGCATTTAAAGCTGGATTTAGTGGTAATGGGAATTTAAGTCTTCCAACAACATTTATTCTCATTTATATCTTAAACCTAGGGAGAAAGAGAGAGAAAGAGAAATTGGGAGAAAAAGAAGAGAAAAGAGGGAAAATTGAAGATTGGAGCTTGAATTTGTTGCTAGCGGAAGATAATCCGATACTACAATCTTAAGGCAAGTTTCTAACGTTCAAATTTATGATTTTGTGTGGATAAATTGTATTGATAGTTGTGTTTTTAAAGATTTGAGCATGGGTTTTGATGATTTTTTGGTGTTTAAACCCTTAAACATTAATTTAGAGATGAATTTTTGTTGGTTACATTAGTTAATGGTTGTGTAGGATTGATTTGGTGGGATTATTGATGGGTGAGGTTGGCTAAATGGAAGAGAAATGAGTTTGGGGTATTTAGGGTTCTTAAGACCCATAGCCGAAATTAGGCAGTTTAACCTAGGCGAATCGATTCTCCCCTAGCGAATCGATTCGCTAAAATGGTAGGCTACAGGTCTATGATTGGAAAATTGGTTCATAAATCCTACCATTTTAGCCATGGCGAATCGATTAGGAAATCCTGCTATTTTAGGATATTTTTCTAACATAGTTTTTAGCCATTTTCTTTTAGGATTAAGGCCTAGGAACCTTCTATTATGAAGTAATATAGAGTACTAGAGTCTTGTATTAGGAATATGAATACCCTAGATTAGAAGGTGGGTAATCCGTCTTACTTTGGGGGATATATAATGGATGTTAAGGTAGTTTCTTTATTTAGTAGTCTAGCCTAGAACTAGGGGAACGTAGGTTTACCTAGTTTGAACTTTTAGAGATTGGTATGTGGTAAGATTATACTTGATGGCTTATAGGGTTGTCATTAATTCATGAAGAATAATATGAAGATAATTGAATGTTGTGTTTTACGTTGTTAAACACATATGGCTCCGGATAAAATGTAATGTACATCTTAAATTGGCATATCTTGTGAATATTGATTTTCATATACATACCTCTCTAAATGCTATCATAAGGGAAGTTACGCAAATGAGGTGAAGTCACCTGTCTAGTGAATGCAGGGTGAATATAGTCCTCAGCCATAGGACCAATTGTTATATTGTGATGTTATTTTATTCGAAGTGAGGTAATTCTGGGTATGGTTATGACTCACCGTCGAAGGTATATGGCCGTTTCCCACGTGATGCAATGTAGGATGCCCAGGTTATCTTGGTGATAGGCCCTGGAAGATGATAGCTATCTAGGGGATTATCCAGTGGGGTGACTCCCAGAAGGATGGTCTTAGAATCGTTATATATTGTAATTATAACTATTCTTATGAATGTGGTATTTTATAAATGGCTAAAGCACTTCATAAATCAACTAATTTCAAATAAGTTTCCTAATGCAGAATGGACTTGTGAAATTATATTGTGCAAAACTGAGATGTAAGCTTATTAAGTGGGAATTTAGTTATTTCTCTTGCATTATTGAATAGTTATCATTATAACTAACATTGCGTTAGGTTGTGCATTTAGATGAGAGGTGAGGGTTATTCTTATTGTGAGGGGAAAATTAAGTTTGTTTATGATGTTAGATATTCATAACTGTCATGCATTTTATTCACATGAATATCATATCAAACAGGGCCTGAACTGTTTATATCTCTTTGTTTTGTATGGATCCTATTTACACCCAGGTGCTCCGCCACAAGGACGCCCGTGTTGAACCTTCCTTCCAAGTGTCCAGGAACTATAACATTTTTACGGATGTTGGAGGATATTTGTCATAGACGCCTCTATCTTTTGTGTACTCTAGTTATGATCACTCTAAACATTCGGGCATGTTGCCCAAGTTTTGTACTTGCTTATATACTGTGATATTTATTTGTAATACTCGGTGTAACCGCTTATATTGGTCTGTTAACCGACAACTTATTAGGTTATTATGTTATGAATGATCATTAATCTGTTATCTATCTTTATTTATATCCAATTTCTGTTATTGTTTGAATGGTTTTATTTAAACTTACAAATTTATTTGACATCCGTTTTCTAAAATAATTGGTAGTTATCTCGTATTACTATTTTCACGAAAGTGATGCTAAGAATGGGCCATCTATGATTCTTGTGATTATTGGAGTACCGGGCGGGCCACCTCTTATTTTAATAAGAGGGGTGTCACATTCAAGTCCAGTCAATTAATAATATATGTCATTTCATATATTTGACACGCAAGGGCATCTACCGTTGGTGTCTATTCATGCTCTATCGACAAGTCTGGAGGAATTCTCTTATTCCTAAGTAGACAATACCAAACACACATACGTTGGGGGCGGTCCCTACGCAGGACACCTGTATACGACCCATACCAAGCGGTGATACAGGAACGGTCAGTGCCAACCCTGCCTCTAGTGGGTGGATCCTCCACGTAGTACCTATATGCACTACACATCAGTAAGCCCACCTATACCGACGTGTGATACGCGGCCTAAACGCGCGAACCCCCGAGACGATAGGATAGTCCACGAATATGGTATGTCCACATAAATACATAATAATACAGATTATTTATGTCTATAATATGTATAAGCAATAATTCTGCAATTACCAATAATATTCCTCATTTAATAATTCACAACATTTCTCATTTATCAATAGTTTATAATATAATAAATTACTAATATCCATCCATAAATAATTACATAACACTCTAGCTCAAACTAATTATTATGTTAAATATGGGTGTAAATAAACTATTAGTCAATGGTAATTATTATAATTCCCAACATGAGTATAACCTTACTCCATTAATTTATTAACCCATAAAGATTCATATTTGCCCCTTTATTATAGTCCCACTAATATTGTTCGGGAAGGACTAAGTGCAGAAATCCCAAAAACGTATAAATCAATGGCTACAGCAGAAAGGGGGAGGATGGAAAATTTCTCACGTCGTTCGAACGACTGCTCACGTCGTTTGCGCGACATGGCACATCGTTCGAACAACCTGCCACATCATTTTAACGACATCGCATTCCCTTCCTCCGCCTCTTGGGTCTTTTTCACATCTCCAAAAATATATTTCTATAGATCGCAGCATAGGATTTTTATGTTTTCACCATCAATTAGACCCAAACTATTTACTAACAACTTCATATGTCATTAATTTTAAACCCAAATCTCTTGTCATGTCCATCCCACACCAAGATCATTTAATAATGGAAACTACATCTAAATTTGAGTCCATTATTGGGTAATAATATTCTCTACAAAAATTAACAATTAATTCCCCAAATAATTAGCAAAACTAAATGGATATCTAGTCATCAATATCAGGCTTTCGATTCCAAATTTCTGGAATAAATTCTACATGTTCATCCTTCCTCTACATGTGGGTTTTCATCATCCAATCAAACATAAAAATTCCTAATTTCTAGAAATCTAAAGGGAATAAGATTATGCATTGAGAAACACATTAGAAACATAATTTATGCAAGGAAATTCTTGCCTTATAAATGTAGAAGAGGTCCCATGTGTTCCTCTTTGATTTATCTTCACTTTTAGTCCCTTTTTCCCTTTTCTTGGTATTTCTCCCAATATCTCCCGTAGCCGCATTGTTATATTTGTGGAATGATGGTGGGGGAGTGGTTTACCCCCACTTAACCTTTAATCAGTAGTTAAATCCCGAGTTGGAACGTGGGCCTAACTTTTGGATCCCCAAATAAGCTTGAAACCATTATTTAATTAGCCCAAAACTTCCCTAACCCATATGTTATTGATCGAAGACCATTTTTTAAGGCTTAAACCACTTAAATGAGTTCATATGAGTCCCAAAACGTGCTCCGAATTATTTATGCCAAATTAATGACTTTTAATTTGTGTCGCGCATAACTTAATTATTTTCTTTTAATTTATAAGCAATTGACATATTTATACCCAAAAATGAATCATACACACAAGCATACTCAATAGCAAATTTTCGTTTAACATTTTCGAATAAAAGATTTATTCATAATAAGTTTCTAAAATTAATTATTTATTCCAAAATAAAATTTCTTTAATTAAATAAGACAAAAATGCGGGGTATTACACTTAACTACAGGACTAAAAGCTACATTAAAATCAAAACCATCTACTTGATGGAATCCCTTAGCTACAAGCCTTGCCTTGTATTTGTTTATACTACCATCTGCATTTTATTTGACTTTAAACACCCATTTGTAGCCTATTTTCTTCCTTCCTTTTGGTAACTCTTACAAATACCATGTATTATTCCTTAGAAGTGCAAGATACTCATCTGTCACAGTTATTTTCCAATTTTCCAATCTCCTGATTGAAGAGCATCTTCTATTGTGCTTGGTTTTACTGTAGTCAATAGAACTTTGGGCTTGTATATACCACCCTTTGATCTTTTTTGCATACCATGAGTTCTACTTATGGTGAGATATTGTAATTGATTTGATGGTTGGACTATAGGATTAGTTTGAGTAAACATTGTAACTTAATTAGGCTACTAAATTGTTGGAGCTTGAATTTCTTTCATAAATCTTTGAGATGAATCTTCAGAGTTCGCACTTGATAGAATATTTCTAGTGTTGTGTTGATTATCAGCATCAACCTGTCTGTGTAAAATAGTTAGAGAATTAGAAAGTGAAGAAGATTTATTTTCATTATTAGTTGTTGATTTGACTTGTGTCTTAAAAGGAAAATGCTCTTCATTAAACACAACATCTCTAGAGATGTAGATCCTCCCTGATTTATCTATACGTTTGTATCATTTATGGTTCAAGCTATATCAAATAAAACTGCACTCCATATTCCATTTTATGCCTATTATCACGTCTAAGATTGGGATAACAAGATGAATGAAAAACTTTCAAGGTGTTGTAATTTGGAATTTGTTTAAAAAACACTTCCAAAGGGCTTTTATTATTCAAAATCACTTTAGGTAGCCTGTTTATAAGATAAACTACATTCTTATAGGCTTCATCCCAGAACTTAAGTGGCATACCTATAGTTGCTAACATAGCTAAGCCATTATCAACAACATGTATATGTTTTTTTCTTGCTGTACCATTCTGTTCATGAGTAGTGGGGTAAGAAAGTCTATGTTTTATGCCTTCTTCTAAAAAATTTGTGAAAAGTTTGTATTCTCCTCCATTATCAGATTAAACAACTTTAATAAAAAATCCTAACTGATGTTGAGCATTCTTTTTAGAATTTTCAAAAGTCTTAAGAGCATCTGATTTATTTCTTAACATGAAAATCTTGAGGTATACCTTGAATAAGCATCTATAAAATGAATATAATATCTATATCCATTTGTTGATTGAACTGGTGCAGGACCCCAAAGATCTGTAAATATCATTTCCAAAGGCTGAGTGTAAACGGTTTTAGATCTTGAAAAGGGAAATTTGTGAATTTTCCCCAAATAACAAGTTGAGCAGAATGTAGGGAACATTTTATTTATACCTTGAACATTACATTGAGTCAATATTTTCCTTATAATTTTTTCTGAAGGATGGACTAATCTCTTATGCCACAAATCAAACAACCAAGACTTCTGGCTATTCCCATTTAATTATTGATTTTCCTTGCTCAGTAAAACTTCTTTATTTCCGTATTTATCTTGATTACTTTCTTCTTTCTTCAAACTATCTGACTTGAAAACATAAAGACCTTTATCAAGCTTCCCTTCCAATAGAACATCCTGAGTTGTGAGATCCTTAACAAAATAAGAATTAGGGTACAATTCAAAGAAACACTTATTATCCTTAGCAAATCTTGATACACTTATAAAATTCTTAGTGATAGTAGGAACATGTAACAAATGATTAAGATGAAGCATTTAGAATTATCTACAGTAGAAAATTGAGAGTAACCAATATGGTTTATAGACAAACCTACACCATTTCCTATGTGAACCTTATCTGATCCACAAAATTCAATTTTTGTCATCAAATTATTTATATTTGATGTAATGTGATTGGTAGCTCCTGAATCAGAATACCAATTAAAATCACTGAACTGTTCAGTGTTATCCACTATTGCACTTATTTGTGGGTGAGAAGATGAACTAATTGTTGTTCCTGGACCATGATAGGTTTGATCAAACCTATAATAACAGTTTAATATTGTATGTCCTGGCTTTCCACAAAGTTGACATTGAGGTTTTGTGTGAGAGAAATTTCTTCCTGTTCCTCGATTGAAACCACCTCTTCCATTATAGCATTTGCCACCTCTTATTCCACCATTTTGTTGATAATAAGTTATATGTCCTTGATATCCACCTCTATTATAACTTCCTCTTTTATTAGAAGTTGCAAGATTCACCTGTGCTCCATCAAGATCATTTGTATTTTTCTCAATTCTAGCCTCATGAGCCATCAATAAAGAATTGATTTGACGAACAGTATAAAGATCAGATATAGTAGTAAAAGAAATAATAAATGAGTCATAGTCAGAGGGTAATCCATTCAAGATATCTAAATTGTGATCCTCACTAGCAATGAAAGAACCAACAGATATTAGCATATCTACAAGTTTTTCAACTTTAAGAAAACAGTCAGAAATGGACATAGAGCCTTTATTGATGTTTTGTAACTGAATCTTATATTGCAACACCTTTGCTTGACTTTGAGACTTGAACAACATTTCTAGTGTACATATTTGATAAGAAGTTTCTTTGCCAACTATTTGAGTTAAGAAACCATCAGACATGGATGAAACTAACCAGCCAACAAGCAAACTATCTTGTTGCTCCCATTCCAAAAATTCTTGATTGTAATTCTCAAGAATCTCATCTTCATTAGTCATGAACTTTTTAGGAAATATTTTAGTTCCATACAGAAATTGTTGCAAACAATGGCCCTTAACAATAGCCAAAACTTGTTGCCTCCATGGAAGAAAATTAGAACTGTCCAGTTTGATAGCAAGTTTGTGAGTAAAAGTAACTAGAAAAACTTTCTCATTCGTAGTTTCCATAGCTACTAAGAAAGACTAAAAAACAAACTTCAAGAAACGAATTATGAGAGAGCTAACTCTGATACTATGTGAAGAATATAGAAAATGAAAACGATAATAAGGGAGTTCTTGTATTTAATAGTTAATGAGGAAGAGTTTCATGTCTCTATTTATAGATTCTACAAAAGGGAGTTTGTTAGGGCATAACTAATTAATATACACACGACTAATATAACTATCTCTAACAAACTAGTCCAAACTAACACCTGATCATAACTAAAATTTATAACTAATTCTCCTAATAGGTACAAATAGAATGTTTTAGACAACCTTAACACGATCTCCTAATTCACTATAGGTATTGTATACAGAGTATATCTTCGTTCATAATTCTTTGCATTTACCATAATTCAATAGAGAGCAACACAACCTGTTCTTCATTTATAAATATTTTTAAATAGAAACATTTCATTTAGTGATTAAGAAGGTAAGGGTAAATTAGGAAATTTAAAATTATGGTGTCAGAACCGCTCTTTAAAAGTAGGAGGATGAGGTTTTTATTTTTATTTTTTTACGTATAGGTCCTATATAAAGCGATTTTTCATAAATAAGTTTAAGTGACTTTTTGTTCATTTAATTTTTGATTTTTTTAGTAATTTTATCCTTTTAAAACCAACCATACGTAACTTTTGGGGAGAAGTTATACAAGTGGTTGAACGTTTTTGCTTCTTATTTTTAATTTTCAAATGATCGTAACTTTTGATTGACAAATTCATTTTTCACAAAATTACTATTTTTAAAACATCCTCAATAAGATCTATCAAACAAGATTTATGAAGCCAATAATATTTCAAAGAAACAAAAAAAATTACACATATAGTAAAATTTATTCTGTTCACCGAAAAATGAATCAGTTTTATATCTGGAACATTTTCACAGACAATAACATTTACTGTGTTAATATGGCATAGACATAAAAATTTAGAGTGTCCACTAGAAAATAAAACATTCTATATCTCGAATATTTTCACAGACAATAAACATTTACTGTGCAAATATTACACAAACAGTAATATTTACTATTTGCCTAAAATATAGAAAACACATCTTTATTTTTATTTTTTTATATGTTTCATCGAATATAGATCTTGTCGAAAGTTATAGTTACCTAAATCTTGAAAAAGAAAAAAAAATAGAGTAAATTACCCCATAGGTCCTACCCCAGAGGTCCCTTACTTTTTTCACTTTTTTCAATTTTGTCCCTGTCCTTTTTTTTTTAATTTCATCCTCAACCTTCCATTTTATCTCAATTTCATCCATGTCCTTTTTTTTTCAATTTCGTCATCAATCTTTTATTTTGTCTCAATTATGTCCCTCTGCTAACTATTTTGGATACAATTAACTATTTTACCCCTCTTTATTGAAAAACAATAAAATGGATGTTATAAAATTTTAAAAATAAACTATTTTATTATTAATTGTGGATAAAAAATAGTTTTTATTCAATAATAATAATAATAATAATAATAAAAAAGAAACTTTTTATTTTTTATTTTTTTCTTAAAAAACTAGAATAATAATTTTAATAGTCAACATAGTTTTTTTATATATATTTTTTAAAAACTCTTTCATTAATTTTAATTAATTTTTTTTAATTTGATGTCCTAGATTTACGATTAATTAATGTCGCTGCGAGGACCCACATCATTTAATGAATATGGGTCTGATCCAGCGAACTAACCAATCGTGAATCTAAGACATCAATTTTTTCCTTGTATATGTAATATAATTGATAAATAAAATTTATGTGATGTGAGTTCGCGCCAGCGGCATCAATCAAATATGAATTTAAGATATTAAATTAAATAGTTTAAAAAAATAGTTTTTTTTAAAATAAAAAACTATATTGACTATTAAAATTATTATTCCAATTTTTTTAATTAAAAAAATGGGATAAAATAAAAATAAAAACTATTTTAGTATTATTATTCTCGAATAAAAAACTATTTTTTATCCCCGAATAATAATAAAATAGTTTGTTTTTCAAATTTTATAACATCTATATTATTATTTTCAACAAAGAGGGGGTAAAATAGTCAATTGTATATAAAATAGTTAACAGATGGACTAAATTGAGACAAAATAAAAGTTTGAGGATAAAATTGAAATAAAAATAAAGAATAGGGATGAAATTGAAATAAGGGAAACGATAAAGGACCTATGGGATAGTTTACTAAAAATAATAACTATTTTGAGAGTTTTCTTAATTAAGACCTATTGACTAGACAAACATTTATTAAGTCCTATTTTTAAATTTTTGAATTTTTTCTTTACTAATATACGGCTCTCTCTATATTCCTTCTAAATTTAGAAATATTTATTATTTTTTCCTTTTTCAAACTTTAAATAACTATAACTTTCGATATACAATTTCAAAATTTACGAAATTTATATTTTTGAAAGCTACTAATCGAGCCTTGTAAAAAAAGACCCATATTCGATGAAAAATATTTTAAAAAAAATATTTGTCTCTGGAATATGATGTGTTTTCTTAGTTTTTAGGCAAATAGAAAATATTACTGTCTATGTAATATTTGCATAGTAAATGTTTACTGTCTGTAAAAATATTTCAGCTATAAAGTAGTTTTATTTTTCGGTGAACACAATAAATTTTACTGTCTGTGTAATATTAACATAATAAATGTTACGGTTTGTGAAAATGTCCTAGATATAAAACTGTTTCATTTTTCAGTGAACATAATAAATTTTATCGTGTAATTTTCTTTTATTTCTTTGAAATATAATAGGCTTCATGGACCTTGTTTGATAGATCTCATTGAGGAGATTTCAAAAATAGTAATTTTGTGATAAATGAATTTTTAAATCAAAAGTTACGATCATTTAGAGATTAAAAATAGGAAGAAAAAAAGTTCAACCACTTGTTTAACTTGACCCCAAAAGTTAAGGATGCTTGGTGTTGTAGCCTAAAAATATTAGGCCACCTAAATCAATAACACAGTGACATCTGCCAACACCATCGTTAAGCTTTCCACAATGTGTAAATCCTAGTTGGCTTAGATATCCTTTGGTCGGCTGACTCGCTGACCACAGTCAAGAAGTTGAACCATCATACATGCGGGGTATTCAATAATCGCCATGCACATGCACATGAAAAATGTCCAGCTACATCTTATTATGTAAAGGTGAAAATGCTTGAAGCTATAAAAGCATTCCACCTCTTGAATTATAACTTACTATATAAACGCCATTTCCCCCCAGCTAAAGGGGACACATATGAACATAGCAGCTTTATTCTAAACCCTTGGATTGAAACCAATAAACTGGAACAAAATCCTAAATACTATTGCCCCATGGATGTAGGCTTCATTCCTAAAATCAACCACGTAAAACCTCTGGTGTGTTTCTTTATATTTTCATTTTCTCTATTATCGGTTGTGATAAATTTGGTAATTAAGGGATAAGATCAATAATCCAAATTTAGTCATCAATAAATTGGCATTTTTTGTGGGAATGACAGGCCATTGTTGAGTCTCACCTGAGTCTTTCATGATCCATTTTTTATAACCTTGAAGTATGACTGAAATCCTGAAATACAGCCTTGGTAGAGCTCTGAGCCCTTTTGCTTCTCCTGGTATTGGTGACTTATAGGGAATTTTACTCAATAGCACCAAAGGGTAGGAATAAATACAGGAAACCATGTGGCAACTTACTCAAACGCTTTAAGATAGATCCACTGCTGCCCCATCCCATAGGAGGGAAAAGCCACCTCCACCTCCTAGGGATGATATAATTAGGTCCAAATATTCCAGGTCTTCACAAGATCGATCCTATCGTCTTGGGGTAACTTCTTCACTCTGCCCCATTGATTACTATGATGATCGGTCTCTTACCCCAGAATAGTCGAACATCTTGGAAAAACTGAGCAAAGCCTATACTTTCGATCACTTGAGTCCTCGAGAAAATAAGAGTTACCAAAGGAAATCCTCCAGATCAAGAGGTCACCAAGAATGGTCTATCAGATCCAGGGTAAGTATACGAGGTTCCACGCGTGCCAAATAGACTTTATAGGAAGATATCTCAGCACAAACTCATGGTAAAGCTTCCAGAGATGCCTTAGCTAAAAGTAATCCAAATGATCACCCTTAGAGATGATCGATACAAAGATTGGAAGACAACTTAGGAAAATATCCAAATAAAAAAAATCCCTCTCAAAGGAGATTTGAGAAGGGATCTCCTTTTGTTCTAGGCATTATGGATTTTTCCACACCGTCCAAATTCAAGCCACCTGTAAACACTCCCAAATATGACGGTAAAATTGACTCTGTCCTCCATATTAAACAATACCAAGCAGCAGTTTATATTTATTCAGTTCCAGATGAGATGCGTTATCGAGCATTCTCAAGTTCCATCGTTGGATCTGCACATAGATGGCTTAACTCTTGAACTAACCCTCAAGCAAGAATTGATCAATTTTATTAAAGAGAGTGTTCCCATGGAGCCATGAAGATATGTCGGGAATTGATTCAAAAATTTTCTACCATGAGCTGAATATCACCAAAGATGCCAAACCGATCAAGCTAAAACGACATATATTTGGTCCAGAGAAGAACATAGCCATCCAAGAATAGGTGGACCAGCTATAGAAGGTAAATTTCATTGAAGATGTCAAGTACCTGAACTGGTTGGCCAACCTAATGATGGTGAAAAAGAATAACAATAAATAGCGCATGTGTGTTGACCTCACAGAGTTCAATAAAACTTATCCGAACGATCATTTTTGTTTGCCCAGAATTGATCAATTAGTCAATGCCACCGCAAGACATCAATTACTCAATTTTATGGATGCTTATTCGAGATATAATCAAATTAAAATAAAGCTAGAGGACAAGGAAAATACATCATTTATCCCTAGTCGAGGTATTGATTGCTACAACATTATGCATTTTGGGCTTAAAAATATTGGAGCAACATAAAAAAGTTAGTAAATAAGGTCTTTGAGGAGAAGATCGGTCAGAATATGGAAGTCTATGTGTATGACATGCTAACTAAAAGAAAAATAGTTGCCTACCACAACAAAGAATTAGGCCAGACAATTGACCAGGTGGAGAAGCATCAGATGAAACTTAACCCGACCAAATGTGTGTTCAGCGTGCATGAAGGGATATTCTTGGGATTTATCAAAAATCAAATGGGAATTGAAGCCAATCGAGAAAAAATTAAGTCATTTATTGAAATACAATCTCCATCGTGCAAGAAAGACATGCATAAATTGACAAGAAGAGGAGTTTCACTCTATCGATTTCTCTCCAGAGTTTTAGACCGTTTGTATCCTCTTAATTTGTTGATTCAAAATTTTCATCTCAACCTTTGCTTTGCTCAGATCAACCTCCAATTCAAAGTTTTTCTTGATGAGATATTGATGAATGATTTCTTGAAAAGAACCTTTCATGCACATGCAACAAAGTACATGCAATAAACAACAATGTAATGCAAAAACAACATAGTACACGTAAACACCATAATATATGCAAGCAAGATGAAAGTACATATAGAGTAACCAAAGAGTACATGTAAAAATAACAAAGTATATGCATAAAAAAAGAAAGTACATGCATATTAAATAAAAAATAACAAAGTATATGCAAATACAACAAATTATATACATATTACAACACAACAAAACTTGTTGGGATACCTTAAGTCTTCCTTAATCAACCTCATTTTAGTTGTTTATTTATCTCATTAAGTTGGAGAGTTTCTTTCTCCAACTTCTTCATCTTCTCACTTAATTTATTTCTTCTTGCTTCATCAACCTCATTTTTTAGTTGTTTGTTCATTTAATTAAGTTGAGCCTTTTCTTTCGAGAACTTCTTTATCTTCTCATGGGACTCATTCATTATTGTTTCATCAACATCCTTTTTTACTAAAGTTCTAATCTCTTTAAGTTGTGTATTGTTATTCCTCCAACTTTTTTATCTTCTCATGAAATTCTTTTCCACCCTTTGGAACTTCCTTTCCCGTAGACTTTGCAATGTCGCTCACAAGCATATACGTATCTTCTGAATCAGTGTCAGTTCCGTTTGAATCAAAAGTTAGTTGTTGATATTTTTTTGTTCAGGGGTTAGTTGAGAAATGTTCAAAGAGAAACTAGGCATGTCATCCATCTCCCCTGCTTTACTTTTCTTTCTTTTAACTTTCCCCTCTTTCATCTGCACAATTGAAATTCTCAAGTTGTAAAGTTTAAAGACAATGTTGCACACATCTATTTCGCCGAACGTGCCATGATCCATTGAAGGAATTTAGGGGTCTTCTTATCTTTCCCTTTCTTGGGTTCAATGACAGGCCCCTTTTCACATAGCTAATACCATGAAAAAAAATATTAGTAAATTGAACCATTGGAATGATAAATACATTCACATGACTAAGTTAGTTTTCATGCCAACAGAGAAATAACACACCCAATTGTTGTGCTTGACTTAGACTCCGTTCTTTTGTCAAGGGAGTTAATAATGAACTAGTGTACCACTACATCCCAGTCATATGACTTCATTTCATTAACATTATCAATGTATGGAGTCAAAATCTAGCCTATTATGAATGTTGAATTGCATAACAGAAGCATTGTCATGAAATGGATTACAACAAGGCGTATAAAGTCATGTCTTTCCTCAACTGAGTCCACTTCAACTGATTTTATTTATCCATCCTCAATTTCTATCTTGTGAATTTTTTTTATTTCCAGTGAAGTATAGGGTAAGAAATTCAGGCTTAGAATTGTTCCTAACTCTCTTTTTCAAGTTAATGGGACTTTTGGCCTTCCATTCATGAAATCCCAAAAATCTCACTTATATCATTTGGTGTATGTCATATGTCGCTTTATATTACAGTATATCGTATACCGCTACAACCGTCAAAGAAAAGTACAAGTTCAATGATGCATCAAAAAGGATCCGAATATCTACATTCTTCAACAAATGAGCCTTTGCGAGATAGATTTTGGTAAGGTTGTGTTTAAGTTCCTTAATACTTCATTTAAAGTGTTGGGATAATTTTTCAAAAATGTTTCTAAACATCTGAGGTGTCATTTTTTGTCAAAATAGTTTTTTCTAAGTCATAAGTCGAAGTTTTATTGAGAATGATTTTTCGCTGATGTCGTTCAAATGACAACCTCAAGTTGTTCAAACAATTTCTTCAAGTGACATGGAATCTCACGTGATACCTCGTTTGAACCTCTCTTGAAGTGTTTCATCTAACGGCATCACACTGTTATAGTTTTAACACTGTTGTTATAATATTGCGCGATCCCCTAGATCAAATAACATTTCATGTCATTCGAGTGACATCCACTTATCGTTCAAGCGACCCCCCTCCCCGACTAATATTTTTTTATAAATACCCAATTAAATGAGTCATTTTGCTTCAAAGGACTTGAGTTTTTCATTTTACGGAAATTTCTTTTGCAGAATTTTTTTCTTCTCACTTTTTGAGGATTTTTAACTTTGTTTTGATTCACAAATCATCCCAAGAGCTTTAGTGAATCAATTTGGAACCCAAGATACAATTTTGCTGAAGTTTCTCTTATAGAGAGGGTAAATCTATAAATGATGAATGTGTGTCATTGGGAGTGCTTACAGGTGTTCCTGGATAATGATAGAGCTTCGTATTCTTGTGGGTTCGTTGGGGTTAATCCATTGATGATTATAGATTGAGGTCTATGTGAGTATCTTTGGGTATTTATTACAAATTTCATTGTGTATGTAATTTGCAATTTACCTCTTTATAGTGAAACAAAAGGTTTTACCCGAAAGGATTGTTTTTCCTAAAATCTGTGTGTCACCAATATTTATTTTGTGATAACTTGATTTTACCCACCTAGATGTGTAGACACCCCATTCTAGCACCCCTTAACCTCTCCTTAGGTCCCTATCACCTCCCTTTATCACTACAAACCTAAGTCATACCCCGGGTACTGACCTAGAGGCTATCAGGCACTCCCAGGCTCTGTTTGACCAAAATTCAAACTCTTCAGTTCAACTGAGACTGAATGAATCTTTAAAGGGTGCCGAATCCCCTTTCCAATGGCTCACCCCGTGTGCAATTCTGACTTACGGTACGAAAGAACGACCCATTTTCCCTCGAAACTTGATCAGGAGGCCACCAGACGCTCTCGGGCGCTGTTTAACCAAAGTCAACTCTTCAGATCGACCAAGACTGAATGAATCTTCAAAAGGAACTGAATCCTCTTTCCAAAGGTCTGCCCCATGAGCAATTCTGACTTATGATACGGATGAACGATCCGTTTAACACCAAAAGGTCACCGAATGCTTCCAGGTCCCGGTTGGCCAAAGACAACTCCCCAAACTGAGTCAAGCTCTTTGGAATGTCAAAGTACATCTCCTAAACTTTCCAATGGTCCATACCGTGCACGATTCTGACTTACCATGCAGAAGAACGATCCATTTGTGTTCGATAATTCCCCGTCCAGAGGATCGATGAGCGCTTCCGAGCCACATCTGACCCGAAGTTAACTCCCGAAACCGGGAGCAATCCAAGTACTTTTGAAGGTCTATGAAGTACCTTTCCATCAGTTTTCCCCGTGCACAATTCGAATCAACGGTTTACGTTCTACGACCATTTTTCGAAGGAATCTGAAAGAGACTCCCAAACGACAGGTTCCAAACCCTGCCTATCGGCAGTGTGCCAAAAAACTCCTGCCGATTGGCACGACTAGGACTATGACGATCGATAATTCCCTGGGCTTGTAAAAAGGAGGGCCTGACCACATTGCAAAGGGGACCTAAGATCTGAAATCCATCATTTTCAACAAACTCAGAAAACCTCTCTCAAAGTCAGCGTGATGTCCACATCCAAATCCCTTTCCAACCCTCACTTTTCATAAAAAAATTCATCAACCTTGGTGAATTAACTACCCTTCATCATCATCCAAGTGCAAGGGATTCTCTCCAACATTCAAGATCAAGCTCAAGATCTTCAAGAAGGTTTAACTTTCTCAAATTATCATAAATTCGCATTAACTTGTTTTATTACTTAGCACTTTTATTCTCTCCATCTCACATATCCTAATATACTTTTTATTTAGTATTATTGCACATCTCTTATTTTCATATAAATAAAAACCCAAAAATAAGAAAAATAGGGTTTTCTCATAAATTTTAAACGGGAATTATCACACTTTTCTCCAACTAAAACACTTTTTTTACACACACACACACACACATATAAGAGAAGTCCCCGGTTGGATTTATGGGATAAATCCCACCCCTCATTTTGCATACGAATTACGTGGACTTTGATGCCTCTATAGGCTACGTAGGCATCTCGAGATAAAACCCGAGACTCGAGTCCTATTCCTTCAATTTTTGTTATTTTTATATGTTCTTTAACTTAATTCTCCAAAAATCTATATATACATATACATATATCTGTTCTTAGTGGCATATTATTCCACATGCGTTATCGTTCCTTTATAACGATTAATGCAAGGATAACCACGTAAATCATGTTTTCTAATATTACTTTTAGGAACATTCCTATGGATGTCTCGCTTTAACTCTTCCATGATACAAGTTGATGATTCCTATCTCCACTACATATACAACACATGCACACATATCACGGGGAAATAGAAGAAAATAACAACAATCCATGAGAGACCGCAAGAGCGAAATGGGTGCCTAACACATTTCCATTCTGTAACTTAGCATCCGACCCCTTTTCAAATAAATTTTGTTTTCGTATGTGTAGTATGTCTTTGGATGCTATCCTTCGGGGTGACTCCACCTTCTTTTATCTATTTTGAGTAAAATGGACTCGCGACTCCATCTCTCTACTTTTTTCACCCCACACATTGCCAACGACAGCTGGAGCGCTTCCGAGAGGGATGTACGGGACTAGGATCCTCTCACAGCAGAGATGACACCCCCTCTCATCATCTCTCTCCCTCCGTGACGATCGGGGATGGCCACAAGATGCATGTGTTTTGGTTTAATTAATTTGGATAAAAAATTGACATCTAGTTAAATAGTTTTTAATTGAAAATTTGCGAATCTACATACAATCAATATCAAACCGCATTCTCAAATTGGTATCAGAGCTTTTCAAGTGATCCTACCTTCTCAAATTAGTAGGGGTGTTCACGGGTTGGTTCGGGTCGGTTTAGGACCCTAATTCAAACCGAACCGATCGTCTTGGTTTTAGAAAAGGTTAGGCCAAAACCGAACCAACTATGAAAAAACCCATTAGTTTTGTTTCGGTTCGATTCTGGGTCGGTTTTCGGCGGTTTCCAGTTTAGGCATTTTTTTAAGGTCGGTTTTTGGTTTGGGTCGATCTTTAAAGCTGGTTAATGGTTTTTGGATATAAAAATATAAGTTGTTTAGTTCTTTTTAATATATATTGATTTCGGGTTGGTTCGGTTTGAATAAGTTTTTCCCATGTATAAATCGTCAATCGAACCGACGTGGTCGATTTTTTATATCCGCAAACCGTAGACCGAACTGGGCTAAAAAACCACCGGTTTTGGTTGGATTCGGTTTTCGGGTTGGTCGATTTTTTTACACACCCCTACAAATTAGTATCAGAGCAGGTTACTCTAATTTACCGAGTGAACCTTTTTCCTCAAAAAAATTTGTGATATTTTTTTTTAAATCAAAATGTTTCCGAATGAAAACTTATATAATAGATTGCCAGTTTTTTACGGGTCTCATTATGCCTATTAGAAAGCCTACATGAAATCTCATTTAAAAGCCATTGATGAGAGAGTTAGGTTTTTTTGTGAAAGTGGGTGGACTCCTCCCACTATCACAGCTAATAATATCACTAATCTTAAGCCTGTGACTGACTGGACTGAGGACAAATTTAAGTGGAGCACTTTTAATTCTCACGGGCTAACTGCAATTTCTGGAGCCGTCACCCCTAACGAGTTTCGATGTATCATGATGTGCACTACGTTAAAAGAAGCATAGGATGTTTTACAATTTACCCATGAAGGCACGAATGCGGTCAAAGAGTCGAAATTACAAAATTTAATTACTCAATTTGAAACAATTACCAAGCTTCAATCAATGTTTTGATTACTTTATGCACGTTTGTCTGATATTGTCGACACTAGTTTCATTCTTTGTGAGCACATTCTTGATGCACGAGTGGTTAAAAAGATTTTGAGATTGTTTACTAAACGTTTTATCCCTAAAGTGGGTGTTTTGAATTCCTTTGTAAATTTGAGCAATCTTAAGTTAGAAGAACTGGTTGGAGACCTCTAGACATATGAAATTGACATGTTTCCTGACATTGTCAAGCCTAAGGATAGAGGGATAGCACTTAGAGTCCAGTCTAGGAGCAGTGAGGAAGTGTCCAAGAGAGAAAATAAAACGAAAGTGAGAGTTTCTGGTTCCGAGTCTGAAGGCGAGTTTGATTTTGATGATGTGGCTTGCTTACTAAACATTTTAAAAGTTTCTCAAATTTTTAAAAGAAAATTATTCTAATAAAAAGATTTTTGAGAAAAATAAAAAGAAATAAGAGGATAAAGAGAGTGGTGAGAATGAGAAAGAGAAAGAGAAAGAGGAGAAATGTTTTGAATGTGAGGGCAAGGGGCATCGGACATTTGAGTATCCCACTAGGCTAAATAGAGAGGGCAAGAAGATTGTCATGCCAGCCACTCTTAGCAATAGTGAGGAAGAGGTGAAGGATTTTGGTGATGAATCTTCATATGGGATGTGTGTTGCATTTTTATCTAGTTACGTAAGGCACACCTAGGTTTCCCCACGACGATGAGGATACTTGTGCATGTGAGAGCCCCGAGATTCATGATTTGAGTTTTTCATGTGAGAGTAGGGTGAAAGTAAGTATGGACGCGAATGAGAAAGTGATAATAAAATTGAGTTTATAGATTTGTATGCTGAGACCTTAAAGATGAAGAAGTTGAATAAGGAGTTAGATTTGGATAGAGAGATTGAGGTTTTTTGGGGATTTGAGGCATCGAGAGGTGGCAATTCGGGTTAGTCGTGTCATTTTCGTGTCGCGTTGATTTTTATTGGAGTATAAGTTTTGGGTAATCTTGAATCTATATATGATAATCTTGTCATGTTCGGGTCATTTTGGATTATTACCATAAACGGGTTATCCTGTCAAAAATTTCCAGCCCTATCGACGAGTGAACTCGAGAAGGAAAAAGTTACTCTGAGTGAGTAGTTGTTCGTCATAGGTCAGGAAAAGAGTGAACTTGAATCTCATGTGGTCTAATTAGAGAGAGATCTCTAATGAGCCTAGGAGGCAAATGTCACTATAGAGGATAATTTTTAAGAAGGTAAGAAAGACGTTCCTCGGTTCCGATTTGGGTAATGTTGAGAGATTAGGAGTAGGTCATGATGGTACGTCTACTTCCCATGTTGCTCCCGAGCCAGTTCTCGAGTTTGTGATTGATCCATATGGCTCTCAACCCAACCCACCTAGGTGTCCGTTACCAAATAAGAGAGGTCTCCCTATATGTTTTGTGAGAGGTATTCCTAGGCTCATGTATGTTTGCACCCATTATAAAAAAAAAGAGGACACCTTAGGTAATTTTGTCTTGAGTTGGGTAATGTGTCGCACAAGTTTTTGCCACATCAAGATACATCACGTACACCCACACATGATGCTTTCGATGAATACATGAGAGTGTGTGCATATATTAGGGATCAAGTTAAGTTTTTTGGTCAAAACTTCACATGATTTGATGGATGTTTTTTATAGGATGTCACCATCTTCGGAAAACTCCACCACACTTAACGGTTGAGTTTTAGACTTGTTTGCTAGCATAAGATGATTTTAATGATGGTTTTTTATGTCTATTGTTAGTGTGTACCACTTTTGTATATATATTTTTCATTTTTGATATATTTTTCAAAAAATTAAAATGATTTTTATTTTTGAAAATTTTGAAAAAATACAAAATGATTTTCATTTATTTTGAGAAAAAATTAAAAAAGCCAAAAAGATTTTATGTTGATAAAAAAATTTAAAATTCAAAAAAGAGTTTTGTATTTTGTTTACATCGTTTATGGATGGACATTTAGGATGATCAAGTCACAACATCATTCCATATTCGATAGTGTTTTGAAACGATAAATCATTTCATTAATGTGCTTTATATTGTTTGGAGTCATTAAGATGAGATTTGATATTACTTTCTACATATTTGACTCGTGAGTTCCTTTAATGTGCATGGATTTGTTTTATTATTGTACTTGTCTATCACATATTGGTCGAAGTGTTTCCATCTCAATCCTATCTTTAAGACAAACCATATGCGATAAAACTTGACAATGAAAGTTATGCATGTAAGAACCATTACCCCTGAGGAATTTATTTACTATGAAGAAAATGATGAGTGAAAATGAAAAAGAGCTGGGAGTGAATAATAATCACGCCATGAAAGCCACCATTTAAAAGAGCCCGAGAAAAAATTAGGGAAATAAAAATAATCATATGCCAAAAATGGGGCCAGTAGGATTTCTTTAAATTGAGAAAACAAATAGAAACCTCAAAAGAACTCGAAAACAAAATATATATGTGAGGGAGTTTGGTTGGAAATATCAAAAATATTTTCATTCTTTTTCTCTAAAAATATATCTCATTTTATGCCTTCTCAGGTCGATTGAACGCCCTTAGCCTGGCTCCTTACTGGCTTCGGCCTTCAGCCAAATCACCCCAGAGTTTCGTCCGTTCCCCTGCTACTTCTTTCGAGTCCACAATCCATCCTCTTTCCATGAAGAACACAGATCAAGTACCAGTTGTGCAGCCAGATTTGACGACAGTCTTAGCTCAGCTCGTGTCTAAGATTGACAACCTCCAGAGTGACGTTCGAGAGATGTAACGAAAATAGGTTCCTGTACCTCAAGAGCCTGAGGCCCTATTACCCCATGCTATGGGTCCACCCAAGCCTATCTGGGTTCCCGAAGAGTATCAGCACGCTCCACGTGCCCCTCCTGCTAATTGGAGGCCTCCTGCCCAGCTTCTTATGACAAACCTTGCCTGGCCTGGGGTTAACTTGCCTATGATCATTGATCCAAAAGATGAAGAGTTGAACAAGATCAAAGAAGATCTCAAGATGCTAACTAAGAAGTTAGATCAAGTCATAATCTCTGGAAATTACATAGACTACACCCACATGTCTCCTTATCCTAAGGCGAGTTTACTCGAGAATTTTAAGATGCCAAATATCGAGAAATTCGAAGGAAGTGGACCCCCGATTGTTCATCTTCGCAGTTATCACTGTTCTATGACTCTCCTAGGTGCTTCTGAAGAAGCGATGGCCTAATTATTTTAGAAAACTTTGAAGGATAGTGCCCTCTGATGGTTTTTGTCTCTCTAGGAGTCCAGAATCTGTAGCTGGGAGAATGTAGCCCAAGAATTCATATCGCAATACAAATACAACGAAGAGCTTGAGGTCACCCGTCGTGATTTAGAGCTGCTCAAATAGAACTCTAGGGAATCAGTTAGTAACATTATAGCCTGATGGAAGGAAAAAGCAGCCACCATAACCAATCGGCCATCACAAGAAGAACAAGTCAACATAGTGAAGAAGAACTTCTTACCCCATGTTCGAGAAACCATGGGAGGATAATACTATCCCCACTTCCGATCTCTCAGAAAAGCTAGAGTAAAAATCGAGGAGGGTATTGCTAAAACAGAAGTTGAACCCAAGAAAGTGTCCGGAAAATTTACTCCCATAAAATATGATAAGCCTGTCAGTACTGTAGTCCCAACCATCAACAACATCTCTCAATCAACCACCTCGTGGGCACCAAAAACCCGCCTTGTCCCAGTCGAAAAGTAATACATCGATCTCCATGCTCCCCTCTCCGAAGTTTATCAAGCCCTGTTAAGCCGAAACCTCATCAAACCCTTGGACCCCTGTCCATTGCCAAATCCACTTCCTAGAAACTTCAAGGTAGATTCCCACGGCACCTTTCACCAGACTGCTAGCCATGCCATCGACCAATGCTTTCACATCCAAAACATAATCCAAGCTCTAATTGACCGGGGTACAATTTCCCCACCATCAAATCCTAGACAAACACTGTTCATAACCCACCCCAAAATCATGTGAATTCTATCTTCCTAGAAGAGAACCCAGAATTTGATCCCTCAACACAAATCACATCCATTTACTCTCTCGAACCTCTCCAAACTTACCCATATTTTCTCTTACACCCTGTTAGCCTCGCTGACTAGGCACTGTCACTCCTTACTAGAGCATTCATTGTTGTTCGTACCCGTTCTGAAAATGGAAGTATGGAATTATCAAAAGTATTAAACCAACTCCTAGAGTTCGGGTTGAAATTTCCCTCATAGGTGACCATTGATTGCCAAAGGTTTAGTACGCTATTCTTGGAAGTATTGAAATGGGCCCGAGAGTCAGACAGTTGGGTAGTACCAACCGACGAAGTCAACCTAGATTACGTATTCCTGATCATGGCAAAATTATTCAGACAAACCAACAATATTTGTATCATTACTGAGCTACTTGATACTATGAATTTACAAGGGCGCTTGGTCCCTTCACCTTTACACCTCCCCGCGAAATAGGAGGACCTATACGAAGAATCCATTGAAGTTGTGGAATGCATTGACTTTACATAAAAAGCCAGAATTATTGCCATTGAATGTGGGGAAGAATTTGGAGATTCAAACGAAGAGAAAGATTTAGAGAAAATTGGCCCGGTAGTTGACATTTATGGGATGATAGCATTTGAAGAACTCATTGGATAAATAAATAAATAAGTTTGAAGAACATCGCGAGATTGACGAGGAAACGAAATTCATGTTCTTCCCTTCTTCACTAAATCACATGACCAGATCGGGAAGGTATTACCAGATCCCAAGATTACCACCATCCAATAACAAAGGGAAGGGCGTTAAAAACCTTCCTATGCCAGAGATGACCCTGGAGGAAATCAAGATCCTCGATCAAATGAAGAAAATGCAAGCTAACACCACTCTTTGGGGGCTTTTCATGTCTTCCCAGCTACACAAAAATGCTTTGATCAAGTTGCTCACTAGACCCATAGTTTCTCCTTCCACCACACTAGAAGAAGAGATAAATTTAGTTGAATCCCTGACTTCTACCCAAATGCTATCCTTTTTCAAAGAAGAAATCCCCAGAATTGGGCCAAACCACAATCATTCACTCAACATCGCCGTCAAAGTTATGGGGAAGATCATACCACTCTCTCTTGTCGATAATGGATCCACCTTGAATGTTTCCCATTAAGAAATTTCAAATGCTTTGGACTGAAGGAAACTGATCTTTCTCCAACCTTCGCTGTGGTGTGGGCCTACGATAATACCTGTCGGGAGGTGATGGGATCCCTAAAACTTGTAATAGGGGTTGGACCTATAAACCATATCATTGAATTACAAGTTATTGAAATCCCAGCTTATTTCAACCTATTGCTCAAACAACCTTGGCTCTATAGTATCAAGGGTGTGTCTTCCTCGCTCCATCAGAAGTTGAAGTTCTTCGCCGACGGACAAGTCATCCCCATTTTGGATGACTATGACAATGTCGAGGGTGCAAGTACCAACAATCCAATCCTTGACAAGCAACATAGGTCAAATGATATGCTCCAATTAGGATTCCAAGTTGAGCCACTTCTACTCTTGATAGGGGATGATTTCAAAGAAAGGGTTTGTCCTGAATATGACCCTCATGGAAATGTCAATGTGATTCAGATGTTTAGAAACATGCACTTCGTTCCCAGACTGGGGCTGGGACAAAGACAACAAGGGATAATTGAACCCATTGAAATTAAAAAAGCTTTCCATCCTTGTGATTTGGGGTATTAACCATCAGAACAAGAGCTCAGAATAATCGGCCAATCTCGACCAAAGAGAAGATTAGATTGCATCCAGACTATCCCAGGTGATTCCTTGAATGGATGATTCATCAAATAGGGTGAATACTTCCCCTTTAATGGCTTTTTGAAACCATAGTATGACCATACAGACAAGAAGATGAAGCCTGGAATGGAGATATTTTTCCAAGACAGCTACCCATGGGCCAAAAATTCCCAACACCATATACAACCACTCATCAAAGATATCGCAAATTCCTAGGGAAGTGACTCTAAGGATTCGTTTAACTTACAAACACTAGGGTTGACACTCTGCATGGTTCATTTAGGCACTACATCACTGGATCCATCCCACCTGATTAAAGATGCTGATACATCTCTCCTCAACTAGCAAGATGTGCCAGTTCTACCAGTTGAAATCCCACCTAACCCCGATATTTACCCAATCTCTTATTTTGTTGTCTATCCTTGTTCAAATGTAATCGAGACCTCCTTTGATGAGGTTCTCAATGCTATTTTTCCTATCAATGAAATAAATGAATATTTTGAGTATCTTGTTGTGCCTTAAATTAATTGTTTAGATTCTAATCAAACTTTTGATGATGATGATTTTAGAAATGAACAATTATTAACTGACCTAAATAAGTTTAATAACAAACAACATAGCCGCGTTCAGGTTAATGAAGAAGAAACTGATATGGTTAACCTCGATTCTAGTAGCCAACTGCGCGAGATTAGGATAGGGGCTACCCTTGACAAGCATGAGCGCGCACAACTCAAAGAATTACTAAAGGAATTCATGGATGTCTTTGTGTGGTCCTATGACGATATGCCTAACATTGATTCTGAAATAGCTCAACATGAGATCTCCACTCTTCCATATTACAAGCCAGTTAAACAAAAGTTGAGAAAGCTCTGCATCGAATGGTCGCTAAAAGTCAAAGAAGAAGTGGCCAAAAAACTAAACGTGGGCTTCATTTGCGTGATCGAATATCCCACCTGGCTAGCCAACATAGTGCATGTACCGAAATTAGGAGGGAAAGTTTGGATGTGTGTAGACTACCGGGACTTGTAAGGACATAAATTTCCAATTGAGTCCCTGTATTGTTTTGACTTAATTCCGTGAACAAAACTGTGTTTGTAATATGTCATAGGGAGAATTTTAATTTGTCTCGATCCCACTTGGTCTATGACGTATTGAAGATGTTGCGGCAAAGATTCAAAGAATTAATCATGCCGATGTTTAATTGGTGCAAGTTTAATCGTCTTCAAAGTTAATTTCATTCTGAGATCACTCAGGTATGAATGCGTATAATTAATGGTGCTCGGAATTATTTTATAAAAGATAAGGATGTAATTTTTATAAAGAAAAGTTTTTAAATGTTTTAAAAGTGTTTTAAAGGTTTACACTTCATTTTATGATAATAAGCTCGAAATAGAGTTCGACTAATTTGAATCTCTATGTTAAGAGATGTTTTAATCAGAAAGTCAAACTTTCGCGCTGTCGCTCGAACAACATTGGATCTCATTCGAACGAGATACAATGTCGCGTATATGACATGCTTAAGTCGTTCGAACGACACATTTTTTGAGGCGGCATTTAAATCCTATTAAAACAGTGTTTTCATCATAGTTTCGGAGGTGTGCTTTCTGGAAAAATGTTTTATGAACCAGAACCTCGTTTGCACATGTTTTCTAAAGTTTAAAAGTCTTAAACACATCCTTAGAGTTTGTAAAGATCCAAGTTATCATTATTATATGTTTAAGTGATCTTGCTGCACCAAAGTTATTTATTCTACACATTTAACATCATAGGGTTTTGCGGTGATGAAGCGACATACATCGTGTTCGACATCGTAGACGAAATCAAAGCCATTCGGTGGACACTAAGACATACGTGGACGCGTCTGTTGTGGACAAGTATCGTGGAAGATAAAATTTCTGCATAGGCACTATTGAAGAATGGTTGAAGATCAGAAGGAGTGTCAAGACCCGTGGGGATCGAGTCTTAGTGTAAGGCTAATCTGTCTTTGTAAAACCATTTTTCATAGTGATTGTCTGGCTTGGGCCGTCTGAGGTTGTTTTCCCGATTTGGATTTTTTCCTCATACATCCGGCGTTGTGAGTATTCTTTACTTTACTTTACTTGCTTTAATCACTAGATGCATGTTTAGGATTAATCAAGATAAAACTGGTTTAAAGTAAGAATTGGGTTTTCACAACTTAGTTTGGAGCTTAATTAAAAGTTGGATCTTTTTTGGAGAAAAATTGGTTTTGAAAGAAAACACACATATCGGGCCACTCACACTTTCAAATTGGTATCAGAGCTAGAAAACATTTTTATTTGTTTTGTGATCCCGTGTGTTTTCAGAGATGAATTCTGGATATAATGAATTTTCTCGAACTCCTATTTTTTATGGCACTAATTACACTTATTGGAAGATGAGAATGAGATGTGCTTTAAAATCTATTGATGAGTGTGTTTGGCTTGCAGTTGAGAAAGGTTGGACACCCCCTGTCACTATTGTAGGTGATGTCACTAGTTTAAAGCCTGTTGAGTCATGCACCGAAACTGAACAAAGACTTGCACAATATAATTCTAAGGGTTTGCACGTTATTTCTTCACATGTCACACATGAAGAATATAATAGAATTATGACTTGTGAAACATCAAAAGAGGCTTGGGATATTTTGGCACTCACTCATGAGGGCACTAGCACGGTTAGAGCGTCAAAACTTCAAAATCTCACTACGCATTTTGAGACCATTAGGATGTTAGTGAGTGAGACCTTTGATGAGTTTTATGCTAGGTTGTCCAATATTGTCAACTCGTCGTTTAACATAGGTGAGAAAATTCCCGACAACCGTGACATTAAGAAAATCCTTAGGTCATTGCCTAGTAGGTTTGATGCGGAAGTGATCATTTTAAACTCCTTGGGTAGGTTAGAATCAACAAAACTAGAAAAGATTGTAGGTGACTTACAAACCTATGAAATCGACATGATTATCTCTAAGAAAGTGCCTAAGAAAGAAAAGGGTATTGAATTGAAAACCCGGAAGGAGAAAATTAAAGTTTTGGATTTCGATTCCAATTCCGATTTTGAGGATGTTGCTTTGTTGGCAAAGAAATTTAAAAAATTTATTAAGTTTCAAAAGCAATCCAAAGATGCCAAGAAATTTGAAAAATTCAAGAACAACAAAGTAGATCCCGCCTCTAAGGATAAGTTTGAGAAGCCTAAGAGAGATGAGTCGGATAAGTGTTTTGGGTGTGAGGGGTACGGTCACAAGGTTAAGGAGTGTCCCACTAGACTTAAGAAAAAGGGATAGCAACCCATTGTCTATAGTACCACCTTAAGTGATAGTGAACCAGAAGAGAGAGAGAGAGAGAGTTCCCCCATTGATCGTAACTTTGTTGCGTTCATGGCATGTCATGTGAGCGACGACGATACAACTCATGTGAATGACACTTTTGAGGAGGTTTTGAGTGGTTCCCATATTAGTGAGGGTGAAGAAAGTGACTATGAGGAGGTTGAGGTGAAAGATTTACAAAATGCGTTTAATGAGTTGTATGCCGAAACTGTGAAGGTGAAAAAGGCTAACTCAAAATTGCAATCTAAGTTGAATGAGCGTGCCATAGAAAATAATGATAGTTTTATTGAGGATCTTAGGGCACATGAGAATAAGTTTAGGGAGAAACTAGAGTTTGTGGAGAAAGAGAGAGACAATCTCCGTGGTTTGATGGAGTCGTTGAAAAAGGAGATTTTAGAGTTTGAGGAGTCTACGCGTTTGCTCGAGTCTAGGATTCACGAGTTGGAGGATAAATTGAGAGACTCGTCTAGAGTCAAGTTTGATTTAGAGGCTAGGTCAGAGATGTTAGATAAGATCCTAGGCACCGTCCAAATTAAGGAAGATAGGGGTGGTATAGGTTTTGGTGAGAGAGTTGTTCACATTCCCCCCGCACGTGTGAGAAACACTAGGATGGTTAGAAAAGGTCCACATAAAGGTAATCATTCCCACCACCGCTACTCTTACTCATTTTGTGGTAGGAAGGGTCACCTGAGGCATTATTGTTACGACCTTAGACAATATCCTAGGAAGTTTAAGAATAAATTTTCCCCGATTACCCAATCCCCCATGCGTCGTTTTACACCTACTTGGGTTAGGAAATTGAATTTAGTGGCTTTAGGAATTAAACTTCATGATTCTTGTTTGGATGCATTTGATTCTTCCCATACTAAATCTAAAGGATGATAGTGTTTCCATGTTTGTCATATGCTAGTTTTCTTCATGATATATTCATTGCTAGTATTATGACATGTGTATCATTTTGTATTATAGATTTCATTTGTTTGAGTCCTATTTGAAAAATACAAAAAGATTTTGTTTTTTAGAAAAAGCTTTTGAAAATCCAAAAAGATTTTACTTTTCCTTGAGCCAAATATGTTTGAAAAGCCAAAAAGATTTTCGATTTTTGTTTTTGAGTTTACATGTTTGATGTGGCATAGTGGTGTGCTTGGACTCCGCCATCGTTTCATTATCCATGTGGCTAGGACATTTGGTCATTTTTATCGATACTTAGAATGATCTTAACCATTGTTTATATGGTGTTGTTTCGAAGTTAATATGCATTTTGATTCAACTTTGTATATATGCCAACATTGCACACATGCACGAGTTTATATGGATGTTTGACTTCTCTTTCATATTTGAATTTGGCGAGGCGTTCTTATCTCAATCTTGTCATCTATGCGTAAGTAGACTTAAGAAGAAGTGTGCATGTAATAACCGTTTATCGTGAGGATTTAAAATTGGTAAAAATGATGAGTGATTCATGGGAAAGGGCTGCGAGAGTTCAAAATTAACTCGTCGTGAAAGCCACCGTTTAAAAGAGCCCAACTGAAAATTCAATATGCTAAGAAAAAGGGCCAATAAGATTTTCTTTAAGTTGATAATGCTAGAAACCTCAAAAGAACTTGAAATAGTATATATATATATATGAGGGAGTTTTGGTTGAAGAAAATATAAACGGGTTTTCACATCTAATCCTAATGTTGAAACATTGCAATTTGACGCTATTGTTTATAGAATCGTCAAAATTCTGGATTTGTGTGCATGTAGTATGTTTAGTTCATTAAGATAACACTTTAATTGTCGTATGGCTATGACAAAGTTTGATGATTTATCGCTATCAATTAGAGCCTCTTGATCATTTCGATGTGTTGGAATTGTGATTCATTTGTTGTAGTTTCACGCCCATTCATTCCATGTACATGTTTTAGCACATCGGTACTATGTTTTCATGTAACTCACATTTTAAGTTTTATGAGTTTTTGCGTTTTGTGTTAAAAACCTACTATTTTAACACTGTTTTGCATCTGTCAGGCCCTTCCTGAAATATTTTTGTGGAAATTTTTTCACTGGGCAATACTTTATATTATTTCTGGGAATCTGGGAAATTTTGGCAGGTCGCGCGAAGTCGTTCAAACGACAACTCATCTCGCGCGAACGACTTTTGTACTTCGTTCGAGCGAGATCCTCATGTCGTTTGAGCGAAGTCCCAGGCTCGTTCGAACGACATGCTGAAAAATGGCTTATAATTGATTTGCAGTCCTCTAGTTTAATATGATATATTTTTGGTACTGTGGAAAGCATTTCTGCACTGTTTGGTTTATATGCAGGTTCTTTTATTTTCCAAATTGGTATTTTGTGTATGAGTCCGTTTATCACACTTGATTTGATTGGTATACTCTATGTGTGATTCCTTGGTTTACTAGCTACTGATTTATCATTGCTTGGTCATATTTAGCTGGTTGTTTCATGATTATCTAGCGGTTTTCAATTCTCAAATTGGTATCAACTTGATTCAAATTGGTTTCATATTCTCATGCTAGATATTTCATATTGGTTTATCTTTTCACCGGATTGTCTATTCGAGACAAAAAGGGGGAGGGATGTATGTGATGTAGGGGAGATTGAGAGATTCTATTGATATCTGGATTTACATATTGTTTGATTATTTTTGTTTCAAACTGGTATCAAATAATTGCTCACATGTTTAAAATGATTTGTGCTTATTAGAAACATAAATTGGTATCATTTCAAAATTGGTATCATTTGTTCCTCCATACTTCACTAGGTATATGTTTGTCTGTTTCATGTGTATAGGTATGCTTTCAGCGATTCGAGATTTCAAGTCTACATCACATTCAGATAGGTTATGCTTGCCGGTGCTACATATTCTAGTCCGTGTCCTGTATTTTTGTTTTTGGATTTATGGGATGGGATTTAGGCGTCATACATCTTGACGGCCCGGTTAGGCATTTCACTGGTTTAGTTTTGTCCCGGAATAGTCCAAGGGGGAGATTTGTAAGGACATAAATTTCTAATTGAGTCGCTGTATTGTTTTGACTTAATTCCGTGGACAAAACTGTGTTTGTAATATGTCATAGGGAGAATTTTAATTTGTCTCAGTCCCACTTGGTCTATGACGTATTAAAGAAATTAAAGACGTTGCGGCAAAGCTTCAAAGAATTAATCATGCCGATGTTTAATTGGTGCAAGTTTAATCGCCTTCAAAGTTAATTTCATTCTGAGATCACTCAGGTATGAATGCGTATAATTAATCGTGCTCGGAATTATTTTATAAAAGATAAGGATGTAATTTTTATAAAGAAAAATGTTTTTAAATGTTTTAAAAGTGTTTTAAAGGTTTACACTTCGTTTTATGATAATAAGCTCGAAATAGAGTTTGACTAATTTAAATCTCTATGTTAAGAGACGTTTTAATCAGAAAGTCAAACTTTTGCACTGTCGCTCGAACGACATTGGATCTCGTTCGAACGAGATACAATGTCGCGCGAATGACATGCTTAAGTCGTTCGAACGATATGTTTTTCGAGGCGGCATTTAAGTCCTATTTAAACAGTGTTTTCATCATAGTTTTGGAGGTGTGCTTTCTGGAAAAATGTTTTTCGAACCAGAACCTTGTTTGCACATGGTTTCTAAGGTTTAAAAGTCTTAAACACATCCTTAGAGTTTGAAAAGATCCGAGTTATCATTATTATATGTTTAAGTGATCTTGATGAACCAAAGTTGCTTATTATACACATTGAGCATCAAAGGGTTTTGCAGTGAAGAAGTGACGGACATCGTGTTCGACATAGTAGACAAATCAAAGCCATTCGGTGGACACTGAGACATACGTGGACGCGTGTGTTGTGGACAGGTATCGTGGAAGACGGAATTTATACGTGGGAACTATTGAAGAACGGTTGAAGATCATAAGGAGCATCAAGACCCATGGGGATCGAGTCTTAGTGTAAGGCTAATCTGTCTTTGTAAAACCATTATTTATAGTGATTGTCTGCCTTGGTCCGTCCGAGGTTGTTTTCCCATTTTGGGTTTTTTCATCGTACATACAACGTTGTGAGTATTCTTTACTTTACTTTACTTTACTTGCTTTAATCACTAGATTCATGTTTAGGATTAATCAAGATAAAACTGGTTTAAAGTAAGAATTGGGTTTTCACAACTTGGTTTGGTGCTTAATTAAAAGTTGGATCTTTTTCAGAGAAAAATTGGTTTTGAAAGAAAACACACATATCGGGCCACTCACACTTTCAGGACTTGAACAAAGCCTCTCCATAGGATGATTACTCGTTACCCAATATCGACATGATCATTGACAACACAGCCAGTCATGCTCTTTAGTTATTTGTTAACGGGTTTGCCGAATACAACCAAATCAAAATGTACCCAGATCACCAAGAAAAAACCACGTTCATCACCCCATGGGGAATCTTTTGCTACACCGTTATGCCATTTGGTCTCATTAATGATGGGGCTATATACCAAAGGGTTTCCACAACCATCCTACATGATCTAATTCGTAAAGAGGTCGAGGTTTATATGGATGATATGATTATCAAATCCAAAACTAGAGAAGGTCATGTCCCCGCCCTCCAAAAATTCTTCGAACGACTACAACGGTATCAGATGAGACTCACTCCACAAAAATGTGTCTTTGGCGTTACAAAGGGAAATCTCTTGGTATTCATGGTCAATGAGAAGGGGATAGAATCAGGCCCTGCCAAGATGAAAGCCATACTTGAGATGCAACCTCCCCAAACGGAGAAAGAAGTATGTGGTTTCCTTCGAAAATTACAATATATCCGTCGGTTCATCATCCAGCTAACCTCCATCTGCGAACCTATTTTAAAACTCCTTCGAAAGGATTCAACCAAGGTTTGGAATGAGGCCTGCCAAGAAGCTTTTGAACGAATCAAATAATATCTGACCCAACCTCTGGTACTCATGCCACTACAGCCTGGTCTCCCCTTGCTCCTATACCTAACCATAACTGACATTGCAGTTGGGGCTTTGCTAGCCCAATACCTTGAAGATTACTATGAAGAAAGACCCATCTATTACGCCAGTCCCAAATTAACCGGGTATGAATTCAACTACACTACTTTAGAGAAGGAATTTGTCGAGCTTATTTGGGTTACCCAAAAGTTGTGACACGACATGCTCGCCTTCCCCATCAAACTTGTATCCCGAATGGACCCCATCAAGTACCTGCTTGAGAAACTCGCCTTATCCAGTCGACTGGTTCGATGGTTGATGCTCCTAGCCGAGTTTGATATCATGTACGTCACACAAAAAGCCATGAAAGGAAGAGCCCTCTCTGACTACCTCGTTGACTAGCCCGTAGAAGAAGCTAATGTTTGGATCTCTGAATTCCCAGATGAAACCATCCTCTACACCTCTCAAGACAACCTTCGATGGCAAATGTTCTTCGACTGCGCTGCCAAGAAAAAAGGATATGGCATTGGGATACTTTTGATCACCCCAAATGAGTCCCATACTCCCATCGCTATCAAATTGGGTTTCCCCTACACTAACAATGTGACTGAATACAAGGCGTGTATGGTAGGCCTCAAAGTTTCTCTTAAGAAAGGAATTCAATGACTAGATGTCTATGGGGATTCTTCCCTCATCATCGGTCAAGTGCTCAGAAAATGTAAAGTCAAGTACAAGAAGCTCCAACCCTTCCATGCCCACTTAGAAGAATTAGCCTCCCAATTCCAAGACATCACCTTCCACTACTTACCTCGAGCAAAGAATAACCTAGCTGACGCCCTTGTTACCTTAGCCTCCATGGTCGACATGCCCGAAGGAATAATAATGTCCCCCTTCCTAGTTCAAAAGAAAGATAAACCAACCCATTGCTACCATATTGAGCTCATCACCAAAGAAGATCCCGAGCTAACCAATTATTGGTACTATGATATCTGGAACCTCCTCAAGCATAGTAGGTACCCCGAAGGTTCCAATAAGAAATACCGAGCAACCCTTCGAAGATTGACCGCCCAGTACATCATCTGTCACAAAGCATGGTTTAAGAGAAACTTTAATGGAATCCATCTACACTACATCGCAGGGGGTGACATTGAAGAGATAATGCAGAAATCCACAGTGGGGAATGCGGGCCCCACATGAATGGTCACATTCATGATAAGAAGATATTCCGACAAGGCTACTAATGGACCACCATGATCCAGGATTGCACCGCCTATGTCCGAAGATGCCTCAAATGCCAACAGTTTTCCAACCTTCAACACCTGCCTCCACGAGAATTATATAACATGACTTCTCCCTGTCCGTTCTCCACCTAGGGTATCGACATCGTAGGGAAAGTTACACCCAAGGCCTCCAACGGGCATGGGTTCATCCTAGTTTCCATTGATTACTTCACTAAATGGGTCAAAGTTGAGTCATACGCAGTTTTCAATGCCAAGAAAGTGGCTAAATTCATCAAGAAGAACATCATCTGCCGATATGGGGTCCCGCACGAGCTAGGGTCAGATAACGGGTTGCATTTTGAGGTAGAAGTCATAGAGGTGGTCGACGAGTACGGGATTCAGAGACGCAAATCTTCTCCCTACCAACCTCAGACCAACGGTGCAGTCGAGGCCTCCAACAAAAACCTCAAAGCCCTCATTAGTAAGATGAGAAAAAGCTGTCGAGGTTGGGCTGATCAAATCCCTTACGCCCTCTGGGGATATCTAACCTCAATATGAACCTCTACTAGGTATACCCCTTACTCTATAGTATACGACATGGAAGCGGTCCTACCCATGGAGCTAAAAATCCCTTCACTTCGTGTCATGCTCGAAAGCCAAGTTAGTGAGGAGGACTGGCATCAAAGACGTCTAGACGAGATATCACTCTTGGATGAAATAAGACTGAAAGCGTTGTATCACATACAAGGATACAATCCCCGAATAGCGCGTTCTCTAATAAGAGATTCAAAGACCGCGGTGTCCAAGAGGGGGATTTAGCCCTCAAAGAAATAGTAGAGCCCATCTAGGACCCGAGAGGGAAATTCAAGCACAATTAGAGCGACCCATACATTGTGAAGAAAATATTATCCGACGGTGCCACTATGCTTGCCGACATAGATGGAGAAGAGATGGCTCATCTAGTCAACGTGGACCGTCTCAAGAAGTTCTACCCCTAGTCCAAAATCTCGGCGCGTTGCGACTCTTCTCATCTCCCTTATATTCTAAAAAAATCTTCATTTCCCTCTACCCAAAACTAAATGGGCCTGATCCTCTGCAAAAAACCATTTTTAGAAAAATTAAAACTTTTAAAAAAAACCCAGAGGTACATAGGCAACTCATACATCTTGTATGAGCACAACCCTTTCTTTTTCACAAAAAAAACTATTCTTTTCTTATGTCTGAGAACGACAGTTCATTCTAACATATACTTGAACAAAATGATTATGCATGCCTTAGCGATCGGTATAGATAAATACAAAATTAATCAAAAGGCACAGGTGGATGATTAAAAACTTGTTTATTTCACTAATACGAAGTTACAATGCAATTACATAAGAAAAGGAATGGATAACTCCCTTCCCCCTACCTTCCTAAAAATCTAAATAAATTCCCAAATTTATTCCCCATTACAAAACAAACTCCCCCAAGAGTCCTACCCATAGCTACCAAAGGAGCCCTCTCCATCATAATCTACATCCTAGTGTCCCCAAGCTTCCCCTGCCTAAATGGAGTGCTGTAAACGCTCCATGGACTGATAAGCTCGAACCAACGTCAAAAAAATAACCACACCTCCCTCTATTGTATCAGATAAGACAAGCCACCTTTATTCAGTTTCCACTACCAACATCTTGCTAACTACTTTTCTCCACAACCACTTCATATAGTCCCCAGAGATGTGCCAGACTCTCTCAACAGATTGAGAAAGATGGGTCGACGGACGTCGACTCTCCCACAAAGGGCCAAGCCTCATGCGCAGATGCTGTCAAATCTTCTACCGTAAAGAAGTCTAGTGTCCGAGGTGGCACTGTCTACTCCCAGCCAAATTGGCACAAAATTCGCTAAGGGTAGCAGAAAGAGGTCTGTCCGAGACCAACCAGCCGAATGTATGGGTACTCCCCCAACTCTAGAATAGGCAACAACTGTCCCCACCGAGGCACTGACTAGCGCAGATTTAGAGCCCCATGCTCCATAAGCCAGTCCTCCCAGCTCTCAATATCTAGGACAATGCTGATAAAATGGCATGAAAAGAAGTTGGGTACAACCAATAAAGTGTATTCCGGAGGAGTCACCAGGCGGAGTCTTTCAGACAACCACATAAACAACAACACAGGGCTACCCCTTAGAAAGTATGAACGACCTTCTCACCAGTCATCCAGGCCATTAAAAGTCTTTGCCAGTATCACCGCCGCAGGATTACGGCGGTATGGCATCTATAAAGTAATGGCTGCAAGTTGTGGGTCCACTAGAAATTTCCCAGTCACCAGTAGTAATTTCGAAACCAAGCCCAGAGCGACGGTTCCGGCATACCTAGCATCACTAACCTCCTACAAATAAACAAATCGCGGCACCACTGGAAGGGAGATCACTCCTCCAGTAACCAAAGATCTATCTTCCGAGGGTGAGACACAGAGAAGTCCATCCAATACCTCTCGGAGAGATCGAGAAAACTCAGGCATAGCAGCCACCATAATAGGATTTACACACAATATGGAAGAAAACTCCTCATAAGTCGGACATACTTCTTCCAAGACAAAGCGGAATACATGGTCTTCGGGGTACCAAAATTGTACCTCCGCCATCAGCATGTTCCATTCTATGGGCCGATTACGCCATAAAGAGACTCGACGCATGTTGAAAGCATCGTAATCAACATTATAAGAGCACATTTCTTCCAAGGCTTCGAGGTAGTTAGAAAACTAAATACTACCAGGGAGAGCCATCTTGCAAGAAATAGTATACAAGTAAGAATGTGGAAAAGGAAGACTGTGAAGGTGTGATGAAAACATTGGACCCTTACCCTTTTTTATACGTGAAAGCCCTTACAAAAGACACAACCTTTGCAGAAATCGAAGCGAATACTGCCCCACAAGGTACCAAAGGCTGAAAAGAGTACCAATTATAGCCTAGATTGATTATACTAGACTAAACCGCCGATAGGCAGGACAAGGGGCTTGCCGATTGGCAACCCCCCATTTTTGGAAATTTTCCTTTTTCCTCTTTTATCAAAATCAGAAAACTCAATAAAAATAGATTGATATTCTCAAACAGAATTTCAAATTCACTTTTCATCTTTATATAATTCCTCATTGTGAATAAAACTTCCTTTTAAAACTTCCAAAAATATTTCTTTTTACGGTCTCAGCAACAAAGTAAAAATCGCATATGCATGCATTCATTCATTCATCGTTAATAGAAGATAATAAAAAACTCCATTGAATTGCATAGATATTTTTCTGTGATCCGTGATTTTTGCAAGAAAATAAAGAAAAGAAGAAAAACAACGGGACTCAGCTCGAACCCACACTCTCTCTCTTACTTACCCTTTCCCCTCTCTCTCTTAAGAGCTTCCATACCTGCGAGGCGCTCTATTTCCCCTGCGACGAGATGACTCACCACCGCTACTCGAACCAAACTCCTGCCTAGATGAGGTAGACAACACCAAGCAAGAAGGAACAGGAACCGCATCCCGAATATGGGAAGTCGCCAAAGATATCTTATCCCTAATATCCCTCAGCCAAGTAGTTGACACCCGGACTTACTGCAAGGAAAAGAAAAATCAATTTCAAGAAGAAAAGATCAAAAGAAACCAAAAAGAAGAAAAAGAAAAGAACATAAAAGTATACCAAAGAACCTCTTCTATAAAGCCCAACTCCTCCGGGTCCATCACATGAGGATGATGAAACATAAACACCATCCTTCCATCAGCCCGCCGAATGTTATTGGAAGGGGTATGCAACTGCACAAAGGGAACCTCCGAAGTTGCCGCCACCGCAGATGTCGACAGACCACCACCACTGTGGGAAGACCCCACTGGCTGACTCAAACTCGTAGGAGGGAAGGATAGTGCATTATATATGTTGGACACCATCAGCCAACTCATCATAAAGTCCATGCAATCATACGGCATAGCCGTGTCGATATATAACATATAGGACTCGCCAATCATCACCGCAATCCTCTCATCCTCTGGCAGCAGCCGCTCCTACCTCATAGATATAAAGGGCCTCGCAGGTGGCACCACCACCTCCTCCTCTGCAATATGTCGAACCACCCTCTCCCTAAGATACAAAGAGTGGCCAAACTCATGCGCCAGCAAATGCCTCATCTGCGCATTCACCCCAGTCGACCCCGTGTCCTGAACAACCGTCCCCCAAGGGTAAAAGGTCACCTAAAAATTCCTCAGCAGATATAAGTCAATACAGAATCAGAGCACACAAAGACCAAGACTGAAGAAGGAAAAACTCTTACCCTATCACTGGTTAGGCCATTCATGACCTAACGCACTCCCTCCAGAGAAAGATACTTCCTCGACTGCCGATTGGCCTTCCGCTACCAATACAACAGGAAAAAGTCCCCAACAGTCTCATCCTTCAAAGAAATTAGCTGGGTATTACACCCAATCACCTCATAGAATCATGTATGCCAAAGATAAAAATCCGCAATATAAAAAGAGACGCACAAAGAAAATGCGAATGCATAAAAGGAAAATGCGCAAACTAAAGAATACCTTAAGAAGATACGTGGCTCCAGTAAAAGTCTACCAACAGCACCCGCTAAATGCATCCAGAGAAAAATAAAGGGTCGCCAAAGTCAGGCTCCCCCAATCATAGAGAGGGATGTTAAAAAACATCCTTAAGTATGGAAAAAACCATAAGTGGACAACATCGCCTCTCGACGCCACCAAAATCACCCCATCACTAGCAAAATAAACAACCGGGCCATCTACCTCACCTGCAGCCCGTCCTCCACATTAATCACCCTACCCAATATAACATCCCTCAGTAGGGATAGGCGGATAGAGTCCTCATAAAACCTACTAATCGGCACTAACCTTTTACCTTCTCGAGGCAGTTCAAAAGTCCGTGCCACTGCCGAATAACACCCTCCACACCATGCCGACTAGCACCCTCCTTAAATTTTTGTACAAAAACTCCCAGAAAACCCTGAAAAATCCTTAAAAAAATTCCTAAAAATCCCAGGGAAGGTTTTATCATTTTCAACAAGAAAATTTCACACTCCCTCAGGAGGAACCCCTATTTCCCCAGCGAAACTCTCAAAAGCCAAGAGAATCTCCCCCCGGCAACATCCCCAGAGGACCATTGAAGTATATTAAACCTCAGGTTATCTCCTGTCCCCCAAAAGTCTCCCCGAGCAAAGCGTCCAAACCATGGACCACCTAATCACGTCCCTAGTAGAATTTATAGCATCAAATTGGCTATTACCCCGCAAAGTCTCCAAAAGATATGAAGATTTCACCAACAATCAGCTCCCCAGCTCAAATCGAAATCACGAGGTAATTTTCCAGGCAGAGTTCCCCTAGAACATCTCAACTTAAGCCCTCAGAGTTTTCTTCGACCCACAGAATTGGTCATCTCAATTTAAGCCCTCAGAATTGGCTTCGACCAACAGAATTGGTCATCTGAATTTAATCCCTCATAATTGATTTTGACCCGCAGAATTGATCATCACAACCTAAGCCCTCAGAATTGGATTCGACCCATAGAATTGGTCATCAAAATTTAAGCCCTCAGAATTGGCTTCGACTCGCAGAATTGGCTTCGACCCGCAGAATTGGCTTTGACCCGCAGAATTAGTCATCTAAATTTAAGCCTTCAGAATTGGCTTCGACCAACAGAATTGGTCATCTCAATTTAAGCCCCCGAAATTGGCTTTGACCCATCAAATTGGTCATCTCAAAGCCCGCAGAATTGGCTTCGACCCGCAGAATTGGTCATCTTAACCTAAGCCCTCAGAATTGGCTTCAACCCATAGAATTGGTCATCACAATTTAGGTCCTCGTAATTAGCTTTGACCCGCAAAATTAGTCATCTTAATTTAAGCCCTCTGAATTGTCCTCGACCTTCTGAATTGGTCATCCTCATCCCCAGGTCCTCAGAATTGGCCTCGACCCTCTGAATTGATCATCCTCTTTCAAAAGCATTATGCAATGTCTATTCGATGGCTTTCGTTTGTTCCAAACTCACCCATCGAGGGTCTCTATAAACACCCCATTCTAGCATCCCCTAACCTCTCCTTAGGTCACTAGCACCTCCCTTCATCACTATAAACTTAAGTCATACCCCGAGTACTGACCTAGAGGCCATAGGGCACTCCCAGGCTCCATTTGACCAAAAGTCAAACTCTTCAGCTCGACTAAGACTGAATGAATCTTCAAAGGGCGCTGAATCCACTTTCCAACATTCCACGATGTGCGCAATTCTGACTTACAGTACGGACCAATGACCCGTTTTTCCTAAAAAATTGATCAAGAGGCCACCAAACGCTTCTGAACTCCATTTGATCAAAGTCAACTCTTCTGCTCGATCAAGACTGAATAAATCTTCAAAAGGAGTTGAATCCCCTTTCCTACGATCTGCCCCGTGTGTAATTCTGACTTACGGCACGAGCGAATGATCCATTTTACTCCAAAAGGTCACCAAAGTCAACTCCCCAAACTGAGTCACACTCTTTGGAATGTTGAAGTACATATCCTAACCTTTCCAACGATCCACCCCATGCACGATTCTGACTTACCATGAGGAGGAACGATTCGTTTGCGTCCAAAAATTCCCCATCCAAAGGGCCAACGAGGGCTTTCGAGCCACATTTGACCCGAAGTCAACTCTTGGACCCGTGAGTAGTCCAAAGGACTGTCGAAGGTCTCTGAAGTAGTTTTCCAGTAGTCCACCCCATTCACGATTCGGATCAATGGTTTATGTTTTACCACCATTTTTCAAAGGAACCTGAAAGAGACTGTCAAACGACAGGTTCCAAAACCTGCCTATCTGTAGTGTGCCTCAATACTCCTGTCGATTGGCAGGACTAGGACTATGCCGATCAGCAATGCCCTGGGCCTATAAAAAGGAGGGTCTGACCTCATTGTAAAAAGGACCCAAGATCTAAAATCCATCACTCTCAACAACTCAGTAAACCTCTCTCGAAGTCAACGTGATGTCCACATCCAAATTCCTTTCCAACCCTCACTTTTTATCATATTTTTCATCAAACTTGGTGAATTAACTACCCTTCGTCATCACCCATGTGCAAGGGTTGCTCTCCAACATTCAAGATCAAGCTCAAGATCTTCAAGAAGGTCCAACTTTCTCAAATTCTCCTAAATTCGCATTAAATTATTTTATTACTTAGCACTTTTATTCTTTCCATCTCACATATCCTAATACACTTTTTATTTAGTATTATTTCACATCTCTTATTTTCATATAAACAAAACCTAAAAAATAAGAAAAAGAGGGTTTTCTCATAAATTCCAAACGGGAATTCTCACAACTAAAACACTTTTTTTTACACACACACACATAAGAGAAGTCCCCGGTTGGATTTATGGGAAAAATCCAACCCCTCATTTTCCATACGAACTACGTGGACTTTGACGCCTCTATAGGCTATGTAGGCGTCTTGAGATAAAACTCGAGACTCGAGTACTATTCCTTCCATTTTTGTTATTTTTTATATTCTTTAACTTAATTATCCTAAAATTTATATATTTACATATACATATATATGTTCTTAGTGGCGTATTATTCCACATGCGTTATCGTTCCTTTATAACGATTAATGCAGGGATAACCACGTAAATCGTATTTTCTAATATTACTTTTAGGAACATTCCTATGGATGGCTCGATTTATCTCTTCCATGATACAAGTTGATGATTCCTATCTCCACTACATATACACATGCACACATATCACTAGGAAATAAAGGAAAATAGCAACAATTCATGAGAAACCGCAAGGGCGGAATGGGTGCCTAACACCTTCCCGTTTCGTAACATAGCCTACGAACCCTTTTCGAATCAATTTTGGTTTCGTATGTATCAGTACGTCTTTGGATGCTATCCTTCGGAATGGCTCCACCTTCTTTTATCTGTTTTGAGTAAAATAGAGTGGCGACTCCATCTCTCAACATTTTTCACCTCACACATCACCGAAGACGGCCGAAGCGCTTTCGAGAGGGATGTATTGGACCAGGATCCTCTCACCGCAGAGATGACACCCCCTCTCATCATCTCTCTCCCTCCGCGAGGATCAGGGATGGCCATAAGATGCATGTGTTTTGGTTTAATTAATTTGGATACAAAATTAACATCTAGTTAAATAGTTTTTAATTAAAAATTTGCGAATCCACATACAATCAATATCAAATCGCATTCTAAATTGGAATCAGAGCTTTTCAAGCGATCTTACCTTCTCAAATTAATATCAGAGCAGGTTACTCTAATTTATCGAGTGATTCTTTTTCTTTAAAAAAATTTGTGATATTTTTTTTAAATCAAAATGTTTCCGAATGAAAACTTATATAATAAGTTGCCAGTTTTTTACGGGTCTAATTATGCCTATTAGAAAGCCTAGATGAAATCTCATTTAAAAGCCATCGATGAGCGAGTTAGGTTTGTTTATGAAAGAGGGTGGACTCCTCCCACTATCACAACTAATAATATCATTAATCTTAAGCCTGTGACTGACTGGACAGAGGACGAATTTAAATGAAGCACTTTTAATTCTCATGGGCTAAGTGAAATTTTTGGAGCTGTCACCCCTAACGAGTTCCGATGTATCATGACGTGCACTACGTTAAAAGATGCATGGGATGTTTTACAGTTTACCCATGAAGACACGAATGCGGTCAAAGAGTCAAAATTATAAAATTTAACTACTCAATTTGAAATAATTACCAAGCTTGAATCTATGTTTTGATGACTTTTATGCACGTTTGTCTGATATTTTCGACACTAGTTTCATTCTTGGTGAGCAAATTCTTGATGCACGAGTGGTTAAAACAACTTTGAGTTTGTTGAGTAAACGTTTTATCCCTAAAGTGACTGTTTTTAATTCCTTAGGAAATTTGAGCAATCTTAAGTTAGAAGAATTGGTAGGAGACCTCTGGATATATGAATTTGACATGTTTCCTGACATTGTCAAGCCTAAGGATAGAGGGATAGCACTTCGAGCCCAGTCTAGGAACAGTGAGAAGTGTCCAATAGAGAGAAGAAAATGAAAGTGAGAGTTTTTAATTCCGAGTCTGAGGGAGAGTTTGATTTTGATGATGTGGCCATGCTTTCAAAACATTTTAAATGTTTCTCAAATTTTCAAAAGAAAATTCTTTTAATAAAAAGATTTTTGAGAAAAATAAAAAGAAAGAAGAGGCCAAAGAGAGTGGTGAGAATGATAAAGAGAAAGAGGAGAAATGTTTTGAACGTGAGGGAAAGGGGCATCGGGCGTTTGAGTGTCCCACTAGGCTAAAGAGAAAGGCAAGAAGATTGCCATGCCAACCACTCTTAGCGATAGTGAGGAAGAGGTGAAGGATTCTGGGGTTGAATCTTCATATGGGATGTGTGTTGCATTTTTGGCTAGTCACGTGAGGCACACCTAGGCTGTCCCACGACGACGAGGATAGTTGTGCATGTGAGAGCCCCGAGGATGATGATTTCAGTGTTTCGTGTGAGAGTAGGGTGAAAGTGAGTGTGGAAGCGAATGAGAAAGCGAGCTCCAAATTGCGTTTATAGATATGTATGCTGAGACCTTAAAAATGAAGAAGTTGAATAAGGAGTTAGATTTGGAGAGAGAGATTGAGGTTTTGAGGGGATTTGAAGCATCGACGAGTGAACTCGAGAATGTAAAAGTTACTCTGAGTGAGTAGTTGCTCGTCGTAGGTCGGGAAAAGAGTGAACTTGAATATCATGTGGTCTAATTAGAGAGATATCTCGAACGAGCGTGGGAGGAAAATGTCACTATAGAGGATACATTTAAGAAGGTAGGAAAGATGTTCCTCGGTTCCTCTTTAGGTAATTTTGAGAAATTATGAGTAAATCACGACGGTGCGTCTACTTCCTATGTTGCTCCCGATCCAGTTCTCGAGTTTGTGATTGATCTCTATGGCTCTCAACCTAACCCACCTAGGTGTCCGTTACCAAATATGAGAGGTCTCCCTAGACATTTTTTAAGAGGTGTTCCTAGGCTCGTGCATGTTTGCACCCATTGTAAAAAAAGGACACATTAGGCAATTTTGTTATAAGTTGGGTAATGTGTCGCACACGTTTTTGCCACATTAAGCTACATCACATACACCCACACATGATTATTTCGATGAATACATGAGAGAATGTGCATATATTAAGGGGCAAGTTAAGTTTTTTGGTCAAAACTTCACATAATTTTATGGATGTTTTTTATAGGATGTCACCATCTTCGGAAAACTCCACCACACTTAACGGTTGAGGTTTAGACTTGTTTGCTAGCTTATGATGATTTCAATGATGGTTTTTTATATCTATTGCTAGTGTGTACCACTTTTGTATTTATATTTTATATTTTTGATATATTTTTCGAAAAACCAAAATGATTTTTGTTTTTGAAAATTTTGAAAAAATACAAAATGATTTTCATTTATTTTGAGAAAAAAATTAAAAAAGCCAAAAAGATTTTATTTTGATAAAACAATTTTAAAATACAAAAAGGGTTTTGTATTTTTTTTACATCATTTACGGATGGATATTTAGGATGACCAAGTAACAACATCATTCCATATTTGATAGTGTTTTGAAATGATACATCATTTCATCCATGTGCTTTATATTGTTTGGAGTCATTAAGATGAGATTTGAGATTACTTTCTACATGTTTGACTCATGAGTTCCTTTAATGTGCACGAATTTGTTTGATTATTGTACTTGTCTATCACATAGTGGTCGAAGTTTTTCCATCTCAATCATGTCTTTAAAATGAACCATATGCGATAAAACTTGACAATGAAAGTTGTGCATGTAAGAACCATTACCCCTGAGGAATTTGTTTACTATGAAGAAAATGATGAGTGAACATGAAAAAGGGTTGCAAGTGAATAATAATCATGCCGTGAACGACACCGTTTAAAAGTGCCCGAGAAAAAATTAAGGCAATAAAAATGATCGTATGCCAAAAATGGGTCCAGTAAGATTTATCTAAGTTGAGAAAATAAATAGAAACCTCAAAAGAACTTGAAAAATAAATATATATGTGAGGGAGTTTGGTTGGAAATAAATCAACGGGTTTGCACGTCCTGACAAAGTTTTGAAAAAGCGTTAAATTGTTTTATACATTATTGGTGTGAAAATCATTTTAGACTTTGATTTTGTTGATTTGATTAAGTCAATGTCATTTGAATTTAACAATTTTTACACCTAAGGATGATTGTGAAGTTCATTCATTAAGAGTATCCATATTCATTGTGCACATTTTTTATGTATGTTTGAGTTGATTTAACTATTGAATATGTTCACATCCATTCATTCCGTATCCACGATTTGGTTATTTTAGTGTAAAATCATGGTGTATGATTTTTTTTGTAAATTTGATTTTGTTGAAAAAATTGAAAAATAAAAAATTGTTGGTGAATGCTTTCAAGTTTATCCATGATGATTGTAGTTGATTTTCTTTGCTTGTCATGAAACTCCATGCTTATTTTTATTTATTCCTTTCCTTGTCTATTTCGGAAAAATAAAAAGGGGGAGAACGAATTATGATTTAATGGGGGAGTTAGACTTAAGGGGGAGATATGAGATTTGATCTTTGTTTTGATTTATGTTTATCTCCTTTCAAACTCTATACATCACGAAGGTATTTGTTTCTTATCTCATGTGTGTAGGTACAAAAGTTGAAGATGATTACTGTGAACACCCTGATGATGACAAAGAAAAATTAGAGATTCGAGATTAGAGTATGTCGTATACCCCAACAACCGTCGAAAAAAATTCAAGTTCAATCATACACCAAAATGGCTCAGAATATCAACATGCTTCAACAGACAATCTGCTGCGAGTTAGATTTTGGTAAGGTTGTGTTTAAGTCCCTTAATGGTTCATTTAAAGTGTTGGGATAATTTTTCTAAAATGTTTCTAAGCATCCGAGACATCATTTTTCGTCAAAATAATTTTTTCTAAGTCCTGAGGGGGAGTTTTAATAAAAATGATTTTTCACTGATGTTGTTCAAACGACATCTCTATGTCATTCAAATGATAGATTTAAGTTGTTCAAACGACTTCTTCAAGCGATATGGAATCTAGCGTGATACCTCATTTTAACCTCGCTTGAAGTGTTTCGTGTAACGACGTCACACTATTTTAGTTTTAACATTGTCATTAGAAGGTCGCGCGATCCTCTGGATCAAACGACATTTCATGTCGTTCGAGTGATATCCAATCATCATTTAAGCAACCCCGCAGACTCAAGTTAGTTATAAATACCTGATTAAATGAGTCATTTTGCTTCAGAAGACCTGAGTTTTCATTCTACGAAACTGCTTTTGCAGAAATTGTCTTCTCACTTTTTGAGGGTTTTTAACTTTATTTTGATTCAAAAATCATCCCAATAGCTTTAGTGAATCAATTTGGAATACAATTTTGTTGAAGTTTCTCTTGTAGAGAGGGTAAATCTACAACTTACGACTGCGTGTCATTGGGAGTTCTTATGGGTGTTCTTGGCTGAAGATAGAGTTGCATGTTCTTGTGGGTTCCCTGTGGTTAATCCATTGTTGATTCTAGACTGAGGTCTATGTGAGTGTATACGAATATTCATTGTATATTTCATTGTGTATGTAAGTTGAGATGTACCTCTTCATAGTGAAATAAAAAGTTTTACCCAAAAGTTTTTTTTTCCTGAAATCTGTGTCAGTAATATTTATTTTATGATGGCTTGATTTTACCCACCTGGATGCATGTGTTAGGGTTTAATTATTTAGATAAAAAAATTGACATCAAGTTAAATAAGTTTTTAATTGAAAATTTATGAATTCACTTACAATCGATATCACACCACATTCTCAAATTGGTATCAGAGCTTTTCAAGCGATCTTACCTTCTCAGGTGTAATTTTGGCATAAATCATGAAATCAAAACTATTTATATCCTTCTTGTACAGTTTCACAATCTCAATAATATCTTTATCCAATTTCTTATGTTGTACTTCAAATACCTCGCTGTTGTAGTAAGCATTGAAAAGCTCCCATAATTGGGGCTTCTTCAGAAGCTCCAGATGCTGATTATTTATTTTTCCTCTAATTTCATAATAAATATGGTAGAAATAAACAATATATGACCTTAATAAGTCACACCTATTAACAGGCATGCAACGTTTTGTCTCCTCATTTATTGTACAACGTGATCCACGGCTTGCTTGTAATACCCTGTAATTTTGGGGACTAGGAATTCAAATTATTTTGGGAGAAATAAAATTTATTTGAATTAGAGAATTTTAAATTGGGCAAATAAGGTCAAAATTTGAGGATTTTACAAAGTATTTCAAATGACGATTCTGAGTGCACGGTTGATCCGGGATGGGTCGAGATAGTCAAAATGACTATCCTTGTATTTAATTTCAGTTCCAAAATATTTTAAGTTAGTTTGGCTCGAATTGAAGTAAACGAGTCATTTAAAGTGTGTATTATCATTTAAAGTTGGGGTTTAGGATTTAAAGGCTTAGGAGGCTTACAAAATAAGCCAATCTCATTTTTTAAAAAGAAAAATCCCTAGAGAGAGAGAGAAGAGGAGAGGAAGAAGGGAAAGAGGAGAATCTTGGAGGTTCCGGCTAATATGCAATCTCGAGGACGATTCAAACTCTACAACTTTGAGGCACGTGATTAAACTTGCTAAATAATCTATGTGTGTAATTTATTTCATGATTTGTTGATAAAAATATGGATTTTGGGTTTATATGTCAAAACCTAGATTTTTGTAAAAATCTTGCATTTGATATGTGTATATGGATTTGAGGTTGCATAATTAGTTGGGTTGATATATTTAATGATTTTTTATGTTAGAAACATGACTGGGTTGAAGATTTATGGTTAGAAGAAGATATATTAGGTTTTTGGAGAGTTAGGGTTCGTCCAAAATGAAGAATGGCAGAAATATCTGGTATGGCAGGTCGACCGAGCCTCAAGGGAAAAGACTACTGGTTGCTTTGCAAGGCAAATTCCAGAACCGCGATCGATCGGGGGTCAGGGGCCGATCAACCGATACTCTGTTTTTAGCCCAAGAAAGGGATCTTCTTTCTACCTCTTTTCTTTTGGGTCTAAAACTTAGGGACCTGCTTAGTTCATCTATTATAGAGGGTTATGTTATAATATCAAGGGAATGATCCCTTAGGATAGTAAGGCGGTATTCGGGACTATTTTAGGAATATCTTATGAGGGTATGGTGTTTGTTTTTATTAAGGAAATGATTATAGTACTAAAAGATAGTTGGATTATATTAATTTGATAGTGGTGGACTATCAGGAAGTGGTTATACATTATAGAGAGAGTTCCTTTTTACTTATGTTCTTTCAAAGTCAAGTGGTATCACAGTATATGTTTTAATATATCACCGACTAGAATAAGTTGTGTTTATAAATAGTAGACGAGATAATTATTATATATCGGTGTGCATCCGGATATAGATGGAGTGTGTATGATGATTGTTATATACATTTGGTTATGAGATAATATTCGTAATGTCGATCAAATGGGGAGACTATTCATATTATAGGTGTGAGGGATGAGTAGGTTAAAGTGAGAGATCGTATTATAAAATTAATGGGAAGGCATGCGTTATAGCAACGGTTAGTATAATGAGAGTTATATACTTATAGCCTTTCTTCCATACATACGGACGTGAGATAGTATGTATATATATATATATGTATATGTATATGTATATATCTATAGCGTAAATGTATATACCTTGCGTGCTGGTTTGTGTATAGATGATGTGATTGCATATATATATCTAGTGTGAATGATATATATACTTATTGTGTGAGCATACCCCTCCAGTGTATATATATCAATGGTTAGTATAATGAGAGTTATATACTTATAGCCTTTCTTCCATACATACGGACGTGAGATAGTATATATATATATATATATATATGTATATGTATGTGTGTGTGTATATGTGTGTGTGTGTGTATATGTATATGTATATGTATATGTATATGTATATGTATATATCTATAGCGTAAATGTATATACCTTGCGTGATGGTTTGTGTATAGATGATGTGATTACATATATATCTAGTGTGAATGATATATATACTTATTGTGTGAGCATACCCCTCCAGTGCTATCATGAAAAGTTGCTCGATATGGGTGAGGCCCTTGGCTTGAAGAGCAGGGAGCGTACAGTCCCCAGGTCATAGTCGTCCATTATTTATTGCGTGATTTTTATTCTGGGTGAGAAGCCTTAGGTATGATTCGTTCTAACTTTTAGATTCGAAAATATGATTGCTTCCCATACGTTTGTTATATTTGATTACCCGACGATTTGATAATAGCCCAGTGGCTGGTAACCCGGGATAAAGTGAGTAATTCCGTGAAGATGATAGCATTGCATAGATTATATAAATCCCATAAGTGAATGTGGTTTGTGTATTTTAGATGCACTCTATGTGTTATGTGTACGTGTTTATTAGGGTTGAATGATCGTGTTCTATGACTAGAGTAATGTTATATTGACCCTAAAGGTACTGTATGTTATCTTATTTGTGTAGTTAGAGATAGTTATTCATAATAAGTAGCTGATATTCTATGTGTGGCGTACCGAGGGCATAATGGATCACGACGATCAACATTGTCAAGGAGTAGTGTATCAGGGGAGTTCCTTGTTTGGATTTTGCTTTGCGAGACACCCGACGCACGAAACGTAGCGCAATGTTGGGAGTGGGGAGAAGTTTAATCCTTACTACTCGAATTCATATGTTTTAGCGAAACAATGCTTTATATAAGAAACAAAGGTAATGTGCGACTATTCCGACGCTAATGAGTTGTTTAAGTTAATAATTAGGTTTTAGATAGTGGGTTACGCGGGTGTAGATTATGCGTAGATTACGATTTAATTATCTCTAGAATGGGTCGGGTAGCTTAATTGAGGTTCATGTGCGTACGTTTAGGTGCGCGCTTTAGTCGAGGGGTGAGTTTGGGTTGCATGAGAGTGCGACTCCACTTTAATTATGAAATTTGTATAGTTATTATGCATTTCAATGCACTTGCTAAAAATGTTTTCACACCTCGGGCTCTGAACCGTTTATATTTCTCTCCTGCTATATATATATTGTAATATATTGTAGGTGTCCCACCACAAGGACGCCAATGATGATTTTCTATCCAGTGTCCTTGGAGTTGTAGCTGATGCGGACTGTTACGGGATTTTGTTATAACTGCTTCTTATCTTTTGAAAATATAGTTTAGGATTCAGTATGTATATCGAGTTTACCCAGGGTTATATGTATCACTTTTATGTTTTGTTCCTCAGGTTGTTGTATTGTCTATGACCCGACAGCATATTCGGGTATATTTCCTTTTGTATACTTATTAAGTTTTAATTTGAGTACTTTCTTTTATTTTGTTACGTGTGTACAATTTATCATGCTCAGTAGTTAATATTGTTAGTATGTTGATTCTTTGTATGACTTTTAAAATTTTTGGCATCCGCTTATTGTTGTATTGGTAAGTTAGCTATGTTTATTCAGTATCAACAATTGATGTTGAGAATGATCTAATTGATATTCCTGATTTATTTTAGTATAGGGTTGGCCACCCGTTATTAATTTAAGAGGGATGTCACGGGTGGTATCAGAGCATCAGGTTCTAGTGTCTTTAGGATCTGTGCGGGTTTTCTGCGTTCTTCTGTAAGCGTTCTTGATGTAGATCCCTACTATTAGGACTGTTGTGTTCATTACGCCTATATTTCTTTATACGATGTGTAATCACTTAAACGACGTTCTGATACAGTTGCTCTTATTTCAGATGCCACCGAAGAGAGGTCGTCCAGGAAGGAGAAATAAAGGGGCTGAGAATAAAGAACCCCACATGCCTCAAGGGATAGTGATCGCAGCCGAAGTTGCCAATATTGTGTCACAAGTAGTGAATGCTTCCATTATTGCGATGGCACATCAACCTGCAGTCCCGGTAGCTCCAGACCATCCAGGGCCATCTGCATGGGATAGAACACGAGAAGCCTTTAGTAAAGGACATCCTCCAGAATTTTCGAGGGGAGCTGACGCAATAAATGCAACTCAGTGGTAGAAGGGTATGCAAAGACACCTTCGAATGGTTGGATGTAGTGAGGTGTAGAAGTAAATACTCGCCACCTTTGAATTAACGAGTGCAACTTTCTAATGGTGGGAATCAATCACCACACTAGAGCAAAGGGATGCAATTCCCAAAGAATATTTTTGGGAACGCTTTGATCGAAAGTATTTTCCTTTCGCGATCCAAACGAAAATGAGGAGGAGGTTACTGGATGTGTCTCAAGATGATCAAACGGTGGATGAGTACGAAGAGGAATTTACTCGATTGGAGAATTTCATGCCCGATGAGGTAAATATGGAGGAGAAGCGAATAATGAAGTTCTTGGGAGGTTTAGAATGTGGAATTCAGCAACACTTGTTAGGGAACCCAACATTATTGACTTTTACAGAGGTGGTGAATGCAGCATTGTTATAGTGTCAGGATTATCGTCTTCATTTGAAAGGGGGTAAGAAATTTAGAGACTCGGGTTCATCAAGTAAGTCTGGAGAAGAAGATACCAGTGGAGCAAGATGGTATAGGCAGAATTATCAAGAGTCACAACAGTGCTTTGTTCCTCAGGACAGACAGGGAGGATTTGCTAGTAAATGTTTCTTTTATAGAGAAATAGGCCATATGAAGAGGGATTGTCCTGAAAGCGGTAGAGGGAAAATTTTTGAGAAGGTTTTGGATGTAAAACCCCTACAACAGTTCATAGGCCAATTTGGGAAAGTGAGCTTCAATCGGGGTCCCATTGATGAAGTGAGGCAGTTGGAGTATTGAGGTATGATGTAAATTATTTTCCCTTGTGCTTAGGTCATGATTTGCGCGGTATTGGGAGCGTCAAATGTAAGGTTTTGGTGACTGGTTAGCCGTTATAACCATGTTATGTATATAATTTCCTTAGAGGGAGGAGTGAGCAAGTGTGGCACTTGGATGATATCTTTCGGGAAAATAGATTATTTTGCGATGGGCTAGTAGAGAGTTGTGTTGTTGATTATTTGGAAGTGCGAACTGTGACATTTTGTTGAGTAGTAGCGATAAGGTTATCGTTTTATAGTTAGGCTAGATGTATGTATTGATAATGTTCCAGTTGTGGAAGGGCCTATATTATGGCGACGTTTTGATTCGATGTTAAGGATTTTATTACTGAGGAGATTCAGGGTTTATCGGTTTCATTGTTGAGCAAGGAATTTTGTCTTATGGTTGTGTACGCGTTGAGACCTAAATGTTTGTAATAGTACACTATTTGTTGACACCTTGGGTCTTGGGAATAAGGTATATGATTGGTGTGTCGAAAGATATAAACTTTTTTTTATTACAATGTTTTATAGGCCTTCAGGCAATATAAAAAATGATTCAAAATATTTTTAAAACTTTAGTCCTGGTTTAACTGATCTCAATCCCCGACAGAGCTACATAGTAGTGTATTGGGAGGGTTCCTTGTTTGTATTTTGCTTGCGAGACCTCACCCGCATGAAAGCGGCGAATGTCAGGATTGAGAAGAGTTAAATCTTCGGACATTAATCTAACTTTTGAATATACTTAGTATATTATAATAGATTATCTTGTTGAAAATTGTATCACGATTTGAGGTTAAGTGGAGCTGGATAATGTTTGTACACGTGATCTCGGGTACATGGTGTATGGGCGCCCTGGTTAATTAATTTGATTTTAAAGTAGAATAATTCTCCGTTAGAAGTGGGAGAGATAGGTATAGTAATCTTTAGGGTAGGTGTCTTAAGATATAGATGAGGTTTGGAGTACTAGGCTTAACTTAATTTCGAGGACGAAATTTCTTGCAAGGGGGAAAGTATGTAATACCCCTTAATTTTGAGGACTAGGAATTTAAATTATTTTGGGAGAAATAAAATTTATTTGAACTGGAGAATTTTAAATTGGGCAAATGAGGTCAAAATTTGAGGATTTTTCAAAGTATTTCAGATGACTATTTTGAGTGCACGGTTGATCCGGGATGGGTCGAGATAGTCAAAATGGTTGTTCTTGGATTTTGTTTCGGTTCAGGAATGTTTTAAGTTAGTTTGGCTCGAATTGAAGTAAACGAGTCATTTAAAGTGTGTATTATCATTTAAATTTGGGGTTTAGGATTTAAAGTCTAAGGAGACTTACGAAATAAGCCAATCTCATTTGTGAGAAAGAAAAATCCCTAGAGAGAGAGAAGAGGAGAGGAAGAAGAGAAAGAGGAGAAGCTTTGAGGTTCCGGCCAATATGCAATCTCGAGGACGATTCAACATGTACAACTTTGAGGCAATTGATTAAACTTGATAAATAATCTATGGGTGTAATTTATTTCATGATTTGTGAATAAAAATATGGATTTGGGGTTTATATGTCAAAACCTAGATTTTTGTAAAAATCTTTCATTTGAGATGTGTATATGGATTTGAGGTTGTATAATTAGTTGGGTTGATATATTTAATAAGTTTTGATGTTAGAAACATGATTGGGTTGAATATTTATGGTTAGAAGATGATATATTGGGTTTTTTGAGAGTTAGGGTTCGTCCAAAATGAAGAATGGCCGAAATATCTAGTATGGATGGTCGACCGCGGCCAGTAAGCTGGTCAACTACACCTCAAGGGAAAAGCCTTATGATTGCTTCGCAAGGCAAATTCCAGAACCGCGGTCGATCGGGGGTCAGGGGTCGGTCGAGAGGTACTTTATTTTTAGCCCAAGAATGGGATCTTCTTCCTACCTCTTTTCTTTTGGGTCTAAAACATAGGGACCTTCTTAGTTCATGTATTATAGGGGGTTAGGTTATAATATCAGGAGATTGATACCTTAGGATAGTAAGGCGGTATTCGGGCCTATTTTAGGATTCGCTTACGAGGGTATGGTGCCTCTTTTATTAAGGAAATGATTGTAGGACTAAAAGATTATTGGATTATATTAATTTTATGGTGGTGGACTATCAGGAGGTGGTTATATGTTATAGAGAGAGTTCCTTTTTACTTATGTGCTTTCGAAGTCAAGTGGTATCACAATATATGTTTTAGTATATCACTGACTAGAATAAGTTGTGTTTATAAATAGTAGCCGGGATAATTATTGTATATTGGTGTGCATCCGAATATAAATGGAGTGTGTATGACGATTGTTATATACATTCGGTTATGAGATAATATTCATAATGTCGATCAAATTGGGAGATTATTCATCTTATAGGTGTGAGGGATCAGTTGGTCAAAGTGACAGATCTTATTATAAAATTAATTGGGAAGGCATGCGTTATAGAAACAGTTAGTATAATAACAGTTATATACTTATAGCCGAATTCATTTCTTTCATACATACGGACGTGAAATTGTATATATATATATATATATATATATATATATATATATATATATATATGGCGTAAATGTATATACCTTGTGTTATGGTTTGTGTATAGATGATGTGATTGCATATATATCTAGTGTGAATAATATATATACTTATTGTGTGAGCATACCCCTCCGGTGCTATCATGGGAAGTTGCGCGATGTAGGTGAGGCCCCTAGATTGAGGAGCAGGGAGCGTATAGTCCCCAGGTCATAGTCGTCCATTATTTATTGCGTGATTTTTATTCTGGGTGAGAAGTCTTGGGTATGATTCGTTCTCACTTTCAGATTCAGAACAATGACCGCTTCCCCTACGTTGTGTTATGTTTGATTACCAGGGGTGTGATAATAGTCCGGTGGCTGGTAACTCGGGATAAAGAGAGTAATTCCTGGAAGATAATAGCATTGTAGAGATTATATAAATTCCATAAGTGAATGTGGTATGTGCATTTTAGATGCACACTATGTGTTATGTGTACGTCTTTATTAGTGTTGAATGATCATGTTCTATGACTAGAATAATGTTATATAAACCTTAAAGGTACTATGCGTTATCTTATTTGTGTAATTATCGATAGTTATTCATAATAAGTAGCTGATATTCTATGTGTGGTGTACCGAGGGCATAATGGATCTCGACGATCAACATTGTCAAGGAGTAGTGTATCGGGGGGGTTCCTTGTTTGGATTTCACTTTGTGAGATGCCCCACACACGAAACGTAGTGCACTGTTGGGAGTGGGGAGAAGTTTAGTCCTTAGTACTCGAATTCATCTGTTTTAGCAAAACAATGCTTTATATAAGATACAAAGGTGATGTGCAACTATTCTGACGCTAATGACTTATTTAAGTTAATAATTAGGTTTTAGATCGTGGGTTACACGGGTGTAGATTATGCGTAGATTAAGATTTAATTGTCTATAGAATGGATCAGGTATCTTAATTGAGGTTCATGTGCATACATTTAGGTGCGCGCTTTAGTCGAGGGGTGAGTTTGGGTTCCACGAGAGTGTGACTCCACTTTAATTCTGGAATTATGCATTTATAGCTATTATGCATTTTAATGCACTTGCTAAAAATATTTTCACAACTCGGGCTCTGACTCGTTTATATTTCTCTCTTTCTGTATATATATTGTAATATATTATAGGTGTCCCACCGCAAGGGCACCAATGATGCTTTTCTATCTAGTGTCCTTAGAGTTGTAGCTGATGCGAACTATTGTGGGATTTTATTATAGTCGCTTCCTATCTTTTGAAAATCCAGTTTAGGATTCAGTATGTATATTGGGTTTACCCCAGGGTTATATGTAGCACTTTTATATTTCGTTCCTCAGGTTGTTGTATTGTCTGTGACCCGGCATCATATTCGGGTATATTTCATTTTGTGTACTTATTAAGTTTTAATTTGAGTACTTTCTTTTATCGTGGTACGTGTGTACATTTTATCATGCTCAGTAGTTAATATTGTTAGTATGTTGATTCTTTGTATGACTTTAAATTGTTTTTGCATCCTCTTATTGTTGTATAAGGTAGTTAGCTATGTTTATTGAGTATCGACAGTTGATGATGAGAATGATCCACTTGAGATTCCTGATGTATTTTAGTATAGGGATGGCCACCCGTTATTACTTTAAACGGGGTGTCACATTGTTGTCCGTGTTGATTTAACATCATGTGTTCTTTTAGAATTTTTGGATCTATCAACATCTTTACTTTTAGTCCTTTGTGGTCTTACAACAAGATTACTTTTATCATTTTTTTATTTTAGCGCATCTTTACTTGTACCCATTTCGTCTCTCACAACAGGGGATGTACTTTTACCCTTTACTCTCATACTTATCTTAAGTTGAGTGGACTCTCTCTCTCTCTCTCTCTCTCTCTCTCTCTCTCTTGTAAACCCTAATTAGGGTTGCATGACAACCACTATGCACCTCTCTACTGATGTTAACAAACCCCCTGATCCTCCTAATCCATGGAATAAGTCATTTTCATTTGTCGTAAAGGGAACTACAACTGAGACAACAATAGATTTGATCCAAGTTTCGTCCTTCAAAGGAGAACCAACAGTCAAATTCTCCCAAGACGACATCAAGAAATTATCTGAACCATTTAAACATTCCATTGTTGATAAGTTTTCTCATGGCAGACCAACCATAGAGGTTATTAGAAAAAACTTAGCCACAATGAATCTTAAAGCAGCTTTCAATGTGGGATTGATTGATAAAAAACATATCCTCATCAAGCTGTTTAATGAAGACGATTTTGCAAGACTGTGGATGAGAAATCTCTAGTATGTTGGAAAATATCCTATGAGAACTTTCAAATGGACTGTTGATTTTAGACCTGAAAGGGAAAGCTCTCTTGTTCCAGTGTGAATTAATATTCCCTCTCTACCTATTCATTTATTCTCTAAGGTATATCTTTATTCAATAACCCAAGTAGCAGGTAAGCCCATAAAAATTAATGGATCAATAGAAACCTTAAATAGACTAAGCACTGCTAGGGTCTGTGTTGAACTATATTTATTGACCAATCGACCTAATAGGGTATGGATTGGTTGTGGTATTGAAGGTTTTTGGAAAAACATAGAATATGAACATGCCCCTCTCTATAACACCAATTGTTACAAGGTGGGCTATGATCGATCTCAATGTATCCTCTCTAATATAGCCCCTAAAATCCCCTCGAACTTAAACTGAAAACCTACCAAAAATACCTTGCCTATCATCACCCAACCTTAATATAGACTAAAGAAGACAACCTCTTTGAAGCCTACCCAAGATACTAATCCTAAAATTGGGCACTCTACTATTATCCCTATTGAAACCCCCTCTTTCCCTTCAAATATTCTTCAAGGCCAAACATTAACTTTAGCTCCTCATATCCTTAACAATCAAGATTCCCATTACCTTACAGTCCATAAATTTACATCTGATCAAGATCTCTCATATACTAACCACCATACTGACACCTTTCCCTCAAATATAACCAAGTCCCCCCCATCTAAGAACCATATCTCAAGCCCAACACCTCCTATTCCTTTGAAACAGTTAGTAACAGCTCCTATCATTCCACCCCTTCCAACAACTTTTAAGCCAATAGTCACAGACCCTCTCCCACCTTTATGTCCAAAGCTGTCAAAGAAGATACAATCATTAATTTATAAAATTCAAGATGAAGAAGTAGATGATCAAGATACCAAGGTTTTGGATAATCTAATGTTGTCTCCAAAAGGAACAGACTTACCTGCTAAAACTAAACCGGATCTCTTTGCCAACTTATCAAAATCTGATATAGATATGTCCTCTAAAACAAGAGGAATTCCCATGATTGAAGAACTCATCCTCTTTTCCAAATACTTATCCAAAATGATGAAGGTAAAAGAAAAATCATTGAACCTATCAAATATGTCAGAGTCCTCACCTAAGCCAGTGCAAGCCAATAAAATTCCAAAGAAAGCCCTCATTAAACCAATTGATCCCATGTTTAAAAGACTTACCAGATCTGCTATCAAGGTATCAAAAAATTCCCTCCCCTCAGTTTCCCAATGATAAACTTTGTGGTGTGGAACATAAGAGGCATTTACAATAAGCCATCTATAAGAAGATTGAAAAAGCTGTGTAGGCTTCATAACTTTACTTTTTTTGCCATTTTGGAACCAAAAGCTAAAACTTAAAGCACAGAAGATCTTAGAAGAATTATCAATTTTGATGGGGACATCTCAAACTCTAACAACAAAATTTAGTTTATGTGGAGATTTGGAATCATTTGTGAGCAGGTGTTCATGGATGATCAATCCATTCTTATTAAAATTTCTCATAACCAACTACCAAAATTTGTGTTCATTTCAATTGTATATGCTAAGTGCTCTAGATCAGAGAGGGTACATCTATGGAACGCTCTTATAACCCATAAACATTTCTCTAATGTCATCCCATGGCTCATTATGGGAGACTTTAATGTGGTGTCTAGAAACTCTGAGAAAAAAGGTGGTAATATTTATAACACAGCTGCTATGGAAAACTTCAATTTGTTTATTGCTAATGCAACCCTTATGGAGGTAATCTTCTCAGGTCCAAAATTTACTTGGCACAACTTTAGAATCAAGGGTAAAATTTGGTCTAGACTTGATAGAGGCTTGGCCTCTCCCTTTTGGATGTCAATCTTTCCTAATTTCTCCCTTAAACACCTGAACAAGTCTTGTTCAGATCACTCTCCTATACTCTTTTTCATTATTACTCGGCTAAAATCAGACCCTAAACCTTTCAAATTCCAAAACTTTTGGTGCAATAAACCTGAGATTAGAGAAGTTATTGACAGTTCTTGGTCTTTTCCAGCTACTGGCAACCCATTCAAGGTATTTTCCTCCAAGATTCAAAGACTAAAAAAGGATCTTATTGCTTGGAATAAAGAATGCAATGGAGACATATTTGTAGAGGCAAAAAAGAATGAAGAAGAAGTAAGCCTTAAATAAGTTGCTTTTGAATAAGATCCTTTTGATGCTAATAGAGAAGATCTTTCAAAATCAAAAGAAAATCTTCTCAGGGCATTAAAAATAGAAGAGGACTTCTGGTATCAAAAGATGAGGCAACGGTGGTTATATGAAGGTGAATCAAATTCTCAACTTTTCCACTCCTCGTTAAAAGCCAGGTATTCTAGGCTTATTATTCATAGAATTAAAAACAGAGATGGCAGTTGGACAGAAGATTTTGATGCTATTAAGGGAGAATTTATTGAATATTTCCAAAATATTTTTAAAAATGATAGCAATCATGTGGATAATGGTATTCTTGATTATATTACTGCCTCTATTTCCTCTAATCAATCTTGTAGCTTGGATGTTGATCCAAATGAATAGGAAGTTTGGCAAGCAGTCCTCAATTTGAATCCTAACAGTAGTGCTGGTCCAGATGGATATCGTGGATTATTTTATAATAAATTTTGGGATATAATCAAAGAAGATCTCACTAAAGTAGTACTATATTTTTTCTCTGTAGGATCCCTTCCTACTAGCTTGACTAACACTAACATTGTCGTTATTCCTAAAGTCAAATCTCCTAATAGCTATTCAGACTTCAGACCTGTAAGTTTATGCAACTTTTGCTTCAAAATCATCACCAAAATTCTTGCATCTAGACTAGCTCCTATCCTCACTGACATTATTGGGTCATCTCAAGAAGGTTTCATCAAAGGAAGGCAAATTTCAGAAAACATTATATTAGCCAAAGAGATGTTGTCTTTAATTGGTAGAAAATCCCATGGTGATAATGTGGTAATTAAATTGGATATGTCCAATGCCTATGATAAGGTCTCCTGGCTACTTCTCACTAAAATTCTAAGGAAATATGGCTTCTCTAAGTTATGGATTGATAAAATATGGAGATTAGTTTCTAATAACTGGTCTTCTATTTTCATTAATGGTCATATGGATGGTTTTTTCAAATCTTTTAAGGGTCTTAAGCAAGGAGATCCTCTCTCCCCTGGGTTGTTCACTATGGTAGCAAAAGCTTTGAATCAAGGACTCCACAATCTTATGAACAATAGAAAGATTAAACCTTTTTCCCACCCTAGAAGCTGCCCTCTTATCAGTGAGTTTTGCAGATGACACCATCATCTTCTGTAATGGAGATAAGAATAGTTTCAAAATTTTGATGAAATTCTTGAAGTTATTTGAAACTACCTCAGGTCGTGTCATTAATTACTCTAAAAGAAGTTTCACAATTCACCATAATGTTAATAGGAGTAGGGTTAAAGCTATAGAAGATATCACCACTTTTAAAAGGAAGAAAATTCCCATTCAATATCTGGGTTGTCTTATCTTCTATGGGAGGAATAAGCACTGCTACTATGTAGACCTGATTCAAAGAATTCAATCTAAATTGCAAAGTTGGCAAGCTAGATTTCTATCTTTTGCTAGTAGAAAAGTCCTCATTAAAGTTGTCCTATCCTCTATTCCTATTCACTGCCTAGCAACTCTAAAGCCTCCCATCAAGACCATCAACTACATCCACTCTTTGTTCAACAAATGTTTATGGGGATAATATAAAGATTATGGAAAAAGACATCACTGGATTAAATGGGACAATCTTTGTTATCCATCCTATAAAGGGGGTCTTAACTTCAAATCTTTATCAGATATCATTAAAGCTTTTTCTTTAAAGCTTAAGTGGAATTTATCTAACTCTAACAGTTTGTCCAATGTGTTTTTAAATTATAGGTTTCAGCATTCAGTATCTCAGTCTCAAACTTTAAAAGAATTATTGTTGTTAGAGATGAGGCAGAGAAGAATACAAAGGTGATAAATGGAAAACACATTTGGATTCAAACTTCCAATGGAGATTTCTCTTCCAAATCAGCATGGCATGCTATCAGAAAATCTAAAGTTGGGTCCATCATTTGCAAATACTTATGGGATAAAGAGATTACCCCAAAAATATCTATCTTCCTCTGGAAATGCTATGACCAAATAGTCCCTATTGACGAAATTCTGTAATAAAAAGTAATTTTGAAGGCTTCTATATGTAGATGTTGCTATTAACATATAGAATCCTTCAATCATCTGTTTCTCAATGGTCCTATTTCTTCAGTTGTATGGGATTACTTTGCTAAACTCTTTGGGATCAAAATCTACTCCTCTTCTCTCAATCAAATGTTGCTTTCTTGGTGGCTTAGAACTTCAAATTCTGACTTTTTCCAATTTCTTATCCTTATTCTTCCAGGTATTATTCTCTTGGAAATTTGGAAGCCCATAAACCTTTGTGTTTTTCAAGGAGAGAAAATGGATAGCAATCTCATTATTAAAAATATCATCACTCTTTCTCAGTCATGTTCTTACTCCAAATCTTTCAAATCCCCCTCTAATTCCTTTGATGATATTAAAGCTATCTTCAATATTCATACAGTTACCCCTTAATTTAACTTCATCTTAGTTAAATGGTCTTATCCTTGTGATCATTATTTCAAACTCAATCTAGATGGGGAATCTAAGGGTAATCCAGGAGCTGCATGTACAAGGGGTATTCTAAGAGACAAAGAAGGAAATTTCATTACAGCTTTCTCCTCTTTTAAAGGTAGTACGACTAATACCACAGCTGGATGTTTAGCTATCCTCACTGGACTTCAAATTTGCAAAGACCTTAACATCTATAGCTTGTTGATTGAATCAGATTCTCAAGTTATCATTAATATTCTAACATATATCATTCCTAAACCTCCTTGGTCCCTTCTAGATATATTAAAAGATATCAATTATATGGATGTTCAAGTATCTTACGCTCATTGTTGGAGAGAAGCTAATAGAGTAGCAGACTCTTTAGCAAATCATGGAATTTCTACTAAGAATTTCAATATTTTTAAGTTAGTGACGGAACTTCCAAAATCAGCTAGGGGCTATTATAGAATGGATCTTCTTGGCATCCCATCAATTAAGAAGTTAAATCATTAAATTCTGTCTTCAGATCTTTGTTTCTCTTTATGTATTGCCACCTAGGTAGGGTTTTTCTACCTAAATCAATAAAGTTGTGGTTCTCCTAAAAAAAATACTTTTACCCTTTTTGGCTCTTCTCTTATACCCCATTGATATAAACTAAAAGATGTTGCTACATAAATAATTAATGGCATAATATATCAAATGATCATTTTAATATAACAGAGTACATGCACATTATAAGAAAGTTCATGCATGATACAACAAAGTACATGCACAAAATAAGAAAGCACATGCAAAATACAAAATGAGCATTCTCATATAAGAAAGTACATGCACATTAGAAGAAAGTACATACACATTACAAGAACGTTCATGCATTCATATTATGGAGTGCATGCAGATTACAAGAAAGTATGTGCATATTACAAGAAAGCACATGTGAGTTACAAGAAAATACATGCACAGAAAGAAAATACATGCAAAACTAAAAATAAACATTCTCATATAACAAAGTACATGCACATTACAAGAAAGTATATGAAAATTAAAAAATGAACATTTTCATATAACAAAGTACACGAAATTATAAGAAAAGTACATGCAAAACTAAAAATGAACATTCTTATACAACAAACTATATGCAGATTACAAAGAAAGTACATGGACATTATACGAAAATACATGCAGAATACAATAATGTACATGTACAAAACAAGAAAGTACATGCAATAATATGAATATTTTCTTATAACAGAGTACATGGAGATAATAAGAAAGTACAGGCACGTTACACGAAAGTACATGCAGAGTACAACAAAGTATATGCACAAAATAAAAAAGTACGAGCAAAACTACAATTGGACATTATGATATAACAAAGTACATGAAGATTACAAGAAAGTACATGAATATTACAAGAAAGTATATACACATTACAAGAAAGTACATGCAGAATACAATAAAGTATATGCAATTTTTTTTAGCATTTCTTATTAAACAATTTGATACATGAATCTATTACATTTTTCATTATTGCAAGAGCAATATTTCAAGTCATATTTTAAGTTACGTACACAAGTTCAATAAACAATTTATCTTATGTTTGTTTCATGTTAATACCTAATACCTATTGTCCTATAAGATAGGAACAAAAGATGACTTTTTTTAACATATCCAGAAAAAATATGATATAGTAGCTCCATGATTAACATGCCAACATTTTCAAAACGTTCTAAGAAAAATTATTCAATTCATTTCGCTAAATCATTAGCTTTCGCTACATTCAATTAGAATTTCTGTACATCAAAAATACGCTTGATGTCTTCATGGTAGTTGTAGAAACCTAGTAATTTTTTAGCTCTATCATTGACTAAAAGAAGAAAATGGATAGTATCATCATAAGTCAAATTCACTGTCAATGTGAACGGTTTGTCTTTTTAAGATCTTCAAAGGTGCATCTAATAGTTTTGTAGTTGAACATGTTTGATGATTTGTTCCTAAACAACAATACAAATTACATACATAAAAAAACCACACACATAAAATAACAAACAAAGTATATTCAGAAAGAAAAAAAAAGTGAAATATATAATAATAAAAAATTTACACATAACTTGGCATAATAACCAATTAAAATTCCCAAATTACATACATATAAATCACACAAATTCCCAATAATTAACAAAAAGTATATAAAGTAATAGCAACTCAATTGTATTCCTCAACAAATACATGTACTTTTTAATTATGTGCATGTACTATACTATAAGATGCATGTACTTTATTGTAAGATTCATGTACTTTGCTAAACTTATCTACATTACACAATATAACTCAATCATATTCCTCAACAAATGCCGCCGGAGGGAACCACAATATAGTAGGAGGTATTAAACATATAGAGCACGTATATACACTAAACATGCAAAATATTTTTTTTAAATAAGCATCAAATGTAGAAGCTAAAAGCATATTATATCTTCGCATCAACAACAAACAGGATAATATGATTACATCACTCCATACATACCGTCTACAAATTTATACACACGAGAACATAAAATGCATAAAATTGAATTTTTTTTTTATATAAAACTTAAGAATACAAAAATTAGTGCATGAAATACACAACAAAATACTTAAAGCATATGTATATATAGGTGATAGGAGAAATATAAACCTAAGAATACAAAATATACATAATATAGGAAAGCTAGTGGTATAAACTTAAGAACAAAGTTATTATTATTATTATTATTATTATTATTATTATTATTATTATTATTATTATTATTATTATTATTATTATTATTATTATTATTTTTTTGTAGCATACCATGAGGTGTCCGAGCCAGCTTACGCGCACCTCGACTAATCCTCATTCGCAGTTCGTGGCTTCCGTTGGCTAAGCATTATTTCGACAGTGTCCGGGATCGAACTGGAAACTAAACTCATTCCACCCCAAGACTGTTCCACTAACACTCTTGTACCACTTGACCAAGAGGCTTGGTTGAACAAAGTTATTAAATTCAATACACAATAAATGATATAAAATACACTAGGGAATTATGTGTGTATGTTTATGTTTTCCATTTGAGTGAGAAATCTAATGAACATGAGAAAAAAGTTGATCGTTTTAGAGTTTACTAAACCGAAAATCGTGAAAAAGCAGCAAAATGATTAACATACATTTGGTTTAATACATGATAAAGTTATTCGGAATTAGAACTTAGAACAAAAATCATTTATCTAATCTTCGATGATTTGAGTATGAAAATAAAGCGAGCGAATTAAACGATGGTTTCATCTTGTTTTTAAGGAGTGAATTTTGAAGGTGGAAGTTTATTGGTAATCAATTGTAAAAGAGTGCGTGTGCCTTCTAAATACGTATATGAAAAATTTAGCCGATTAAAATTTGCTCAACTCAATTCAATTATTTAAATTTATTAATTCAACTAGTAGGCAGTAAAAATCCAAATATTATATCTTCCGAGTGCCACTTTTCTGTTTAATTATGTCGGATTTTCCTTTTCGTCTGTTCACTTCCTCTAAAGTTAGATAGCAAATATTGTTATGACTTCTTTTCGCGGATAATTATTCTTACTCCCACTTCAATCATGTCCAATGGTTTCACTATTTTATTACATGATAACTTTCTCCGTACTTCAGTAGCATGCAGAGCGGCAAAATAATTGGATGATAATATTGGATGATATTTTCTCCGCTCTTTGGTGGCCAAAGTATAGCAACATAAAATATTGAGCATCATAAAAGTGTCTCAAAACTTGTTAATGATATCAGATCAGCTCATATTGTTCGGATGACGGGAAACTTTTGATAGTGACATGCAACTAATATATTTCCATCAATCTTACTTAAAAAGTACCCTTTTTATCAAGGAAAAAAAGAAACTGAGTTCCACTTTTAAATTTTGTGATCATCTTTGACATCATGTCCAACTAAAACAATCGGAAGTTGTCTGCACGATTGGTTCAACAAGGTAACGAAAAGCATTGAGAAAGAAGAATTTGTGTTTCCCACTTTGTATATTATTGCATATTTGTTGGACTAAATATTTTAACTTAAAAGTTTTTTATTTTAATCCCTGTTCAATGTTTTTTTTTACTTTAGTCTATTACATAATCTCTTATAATGGTTCTTTAGTTCTTGAAGTTTGATCAAATTCACACTTTAATAACTAAAGTTTCAAATATAGCACATAAAGTTTCAAAGTTTGCTAATTGATGCACTTTTGTCCGAAATATAATCAACAATTAAATTTTGGATGGAAATGACATGTGCGCTACAAATTTAAAATTTTATTAATTAGTTAAATTTTTTGAAAAATTACTACTTTTTATATAAATTTCAAAAAATTATGAGAAAAATATCGTTGGGTTCTTGACGTTGCGTAGATGATATTAATATATAAATTTATTAAATTTGTCATATTTTTTTATATACTTGATATTTTGGTCATTTGTATTAGTTAAAAGTCACCATACACTATTTTCAAGTTTTGATTCTTTTTTTTTATATTAACATGTTATAACCAATAAATACATATTTGTTTAAAAGAAAATAATAATTATATATATAATCTTAAATAAGGATTCCTACACTGCCATGTTAATTTTATCATGTATTTTAAAAATTTAGAAATATAGCAAATAAATAATTTAAGGTAATTTTTGAACTCTTTAGATAAGAATAAACAACTTTAATATATGTTGCAATTCTTAAATTTCATAAAAAATAGCGTAACCAATATACGATATAACTAACATGGTAGTAGAGGATTCCTTACTTAAAATTATATTTTTCTTATAAAAAATATGTATTTATTAGTCATAACATCTTAGTATAAAAAATGAATCAAAACTTGGTAAATACTATAGTGTATAAAGATAAATAATTAACACAAGGGCCAAATATAAAAAGTATATAAAAAGGTCAAATTTAAGAAATTTATATATTAAAATCATCTATGTGACATCACGAATTCAGAGGAATTTTTCTCATAATTTTCTAAATTTTATACAAAAAATTATGATTTTTCAATGAATTTATCTAATGATTGAATTTTTAAATTTGTAGCATGTGCAATGCACATGCCATTTTTGTTCCATCATTTAACGATCCGTTAGATTGTGGACGAAAGTGCATCAACTAGCAAATGTTGAGGGTTTTATATGCAACTTTTAAAACTTTAGATATTGAACTGTAAGTGCCATTAACCCATTCCTAAATGTATAACTCGTAATTGAGGATATACACAAATTTAATACATATATATTACAACTATTCGATTAATACAAATTTAATACAAATTTAATACATATATATTACAACTATTCGATTATGCATTATAAAATTTCATGTAAAAATTAAAAAATTTACAAAAAAAATCACGTACAAAGTTATAGAAAAATCGGGTATGTATGAACCCCCTAAAAATTACTCAATAAGGAGTTCAGGAAAAAAAATGTTAATTTATTTGAATTAATAGATTGAATTTAATCAAATAATTGGGATGGTTAGATTTTTTCATGCACCAGGCCTACTAAATCTTGTCTCAAAAGTTACTAAAAATACTCAAATAAGAGTTGATGGTTAATCTTTCTCTTAATCTCATGTGAGATGTAGAATATAATGAATTCAATTTTTATAGAAACAGATGGGGGTTGTGTTGTAGCTTACAAAACAATTGTAGAACTGTTTCAAAATTATTATATAATAAGGAAGAACTTTGAAAAAAATTGAAAAACTTACTGATATACAATAGATTTTTTTAAAAAAAAAAATCGTATATCATATTCTTTTAACGGGACCCAGTTTAGTGAAGGTATCGATCATTCTGCACCTAAAAGACATCAGGGTCCACAAACACTACATTTAGATGGATACAAAAGTACCTAATTATTTGAGTTAACGATTGGATTGACTAGATTAAGGCGTCACATCACCACATGCATGTAAGACGATTGTGTCCAACTGATTTGACAAAAAAACATATTTTCGTGGGGTCTTGCAAGAACAAGAAAACACCATGGACGACAATTATTGCCATCTGCTCAATTGTAATTTAGACTAAACATTTGGTAGAGAAATCAAATCACAATCTTTCTGATGCAACTCGGCAAGTGGACAACTGTTCCTTCATATATATATATATATTATATGAGAGGGATGTTTTACTGTTCCAAAAAATTAACGATTGAGATCACATTTTTTTGGGCGATCTAATGGTGTGGGATTGTGCCACGTAGGATTGTCTCCATTGTGACGTGGCAAATGAAAGAAAGAAACCCTTCACCCCTTCACCCTACCTCGTCTCTTCATTCTCTCCCTCTCTCGGTAATGTTCACAACACCCACCACTCCTCTCTTCTCACAGCCGCCCACCTCTCCCTCTACGGTCTCCGCCTCCCCCTACAGGTAACCTCCCTCTCCCTCCCCCTCCCCCACCCCCTCCTCCCCCCCACACGCACAAACCCACACACGCACACACGCCGACCACTTCTCCCTCTCCGGTATCCCTCTATGGTCTCCAGCCCTCCCCTCCCCTCCTCCTCCTCCCCCAGTTACGCACAAACCCACAAACCCACACACGCATACACCCATAAATCTCACACACAGACACACCGCCGCCTCTCCCTCTCCCGTATCCCTCTCTGATCTCCAGCCCTCCCCCTTCCCCTCCCCTCCATCTCCGAAACCCACACACGTGCACTCGCTCACTGTCACACACATATGGGGTTTTTTGAAATTTGGGGGTTTTTTTGGGGTTTTTTGAAGACATTTGGGGTTTTTTGAAATTTTGATTTTTTTTTAAACTTGAAACAAGTATAGCTGAACTTATAACAGGTATACACAACGAAAACTCAAATGAGTTTTTTAAAATTTTGATTTGTTACCCAGATTTTTTTTTGAACTTGAAACAGGTATAGTTGAACTTATAAGAGGTATACACAGTGGAAGCTCTAATGAGGTTGGTTCATCTCTCCACAATTTCATTTGTTAGGTTTGTTCAATGTTTGGGTTTGGGGTTGTTTATACAAATTCATTTTTTTAGGTTCAGATTCTTAGGGCTTTTCAATGTTTTATGTGTTTTAGTATAGACTATAGAGCTATTTGTCTCACCTATTATGCATCAACCATTTTAAGGATGTAGTTCATTTTAAGGATATGTGAATATTGGATCAACCATTTTAAGGTAGATGCAATGCATTTGATTGTTAATTTTGTTTCGTTTTGAGCATGTATAAAACAACTCTATTTTTCTTTACATCCAACTTGATTCATTACATCCTACTTGATTGTTAATAATGGTTTTGGATGGACATAAGCATTTAATTCTTGGATTTAATTCTCTGCATTCCATTCTTGAGAATTTGAGGATTTTATAACAATATTATTTTTGTTGGAATCTATTTTTAACAGGGTGGATAGTCCGATATACAGAGGAGATTCTGCCCAAAATTTTAAAAATATTTATACTTTCGCGTCGTAAACAATATTTTTGTATTATACGTGATGTTACATAATGGTGGGTTTCGCGTCATTTTTTTTAAATTACACTTTTGTTTTGTCGGGGAAAGAAATTTTTGTCGTTTTCAATTATGCATTTTCGAAATTTTACCTGCTTTACGATTACGTACATTGGAATGTTTCGTCGTGCCTTCACACGTGTGTGTACTGTATATGTTTGGGTTTGATTGTTGAAATTGGTACTAAATTTCATATTCATATTCATATTCCAAAAGGTATGAAGAGGACTTTCATATGATTGTCGGAATTGGTACTAAAATTTGTACTATTTTACCGTCTGTTTTCAGTTTGTATCCCTGGACATGGGCGCACTAATTGCAGGGACCAAAATACCGTGGAGAATTTGAAGATAGATAGAATGGCTGTGCTCAAGGAAGTAACAGAATCAGTAATTGAATTTATCACATAAGTTGAATACGACTTTTGATGTATGAAAATTTTGTTTGGGTAAGGAGTAGTGTTCGGTTAAGTAATGTTGGCTTCACATGAATATCATATATTGATGTTCCCCCATAGTTTTGTTTTAGCTGATATTGTTTTTTGCATATTTTTGAGTTTTTTTCCCGGGGGGGGGGGGGGGGGGGGAGATTTTCTCACTAAATAGTATTCAGTCATGGCCAGTTGTAGCGCTAACCGCATCTCGATCCTCCTTTCAAATGACGAAGGAAATTCAACAACAAACATCGTTTACCCGGAAGTTCTTTTATAATTACTTGGTGAGTAATGACTCGATATATTGTTTGCTTCGAATCAATTCTCATTCCTATATAAATTAGTGTTCTTTCTATAAATTTGATCGAATCAATTGTCATTCCTATATAAATTAGCATTCTTTCTATAAATTTGATCTAATTTTTATTCTTATAATATGGCAGCAGATACCGCTAGAAGAAGCCCCTCTTCATATGAATCAATCTTGCTAAGAGGTATTTTCCGCATCAATCATCACGTATGAACAAATATGCTGCATATATGCAGAAGCTGTATGCATATATGCAGCATATTGTATGTGTATATGCATACTCATATATGGATCGAGCAGGTCTAAATTCGTTTACATCTTCCTTTTTCTATTTTGTTTTATTTCTGGATTGAGCATTTTTTTATCGAGCTTACTTATTTATCACTGTATTCATATATCCATATGCATATATGCATATATTCTTCATATATGCTTGCATATATGCAAGCATATATGATTGCATATATGCTTGCATATATCTGCATATATGCAGCCATATATGCTTGCATATATGCATATATGCAGCCATATATTGTTGTATTTGTTGTTATCCCTTGAGAAGGGTGGATAGTCCAATAAACAAAGGAGACTCTGTCCAATTTTTTTAAAACTTTGACACTTTATTTTTTTAAAACAAAGAAATGTTCTTGCTAAGTAGTATTTCTTGTCTTTTCTTTTCATTTTGTCATATTTTTTATGATAGAGATCAAGTCTTATTTCCCTAAGATTGTCAACTCAGTATAAAAAATAAAAAGTATATATAAAGTTGGGGCCTAAAGTTAGGAAAAATAGTCCAGAAATTTGTTATAAAAAACTAATTATGCTCACAAAGAAACTATTTGGAAATGTATATTGCAAAAAATGTTAACCCCTGTGTTTTTAGTACTATCAAACAGTTGATCACATAGTAACATGGTAGTTCATTACATTGTAACAGGGTGATGGGTTGGCTACCACATGAACAAGCCACTCATAATGATCCCATACTTATTTGCTCATAATTTCCCTCTTACGGGTTTCTTCAAAAGGTTTGCACTGTCAATACTTAATTATCATGTATTCCTATTTGTTATTTTGGTTTGTTTTTTGGTTTTTAGCAGGAGCGTTGATAATTAAAGTCACAGCTATCGAGATCTTGAGGTATAAATTAATCAAATGTTTTGATTTGTTCATGTTATTTGGTTGGTTGTCAAGAAAATATGTTGTTTTGATTATCATGTATTCTTATATGTTATTCTATACATTTAATGCATAGAACTTGATCATGTTGATCATGCTGCAGCCTTGAAAAGCATGGTTCGAGGGAGACGAGGAAGATGAGAAGAGCGAATGAGGTTTACGAATTGAAAGCAAGCCGATCGAGGTTTATATATTGTCTACTTGGATTGGTTTTCCTTTATTTTTCATTTTTACATTTTGTATTCGTGATATGATGTTATCAAATTATTTTTGATCCATTTCACACTATCAATATTTAAGGTTTCATATAGATGATTTCGGGGTTGCTTGGGAACATTGAAATCCAGTAGTTTCAAGATGACACACAGATCACACTCACACACAAATATGTTTTTTGAATTAGGTTTTTAAGTAGGGTGCTTATTTTTAATTTTCATAGTAATTCGGATCGATGTGTATCTCCCACCACCCCACCCCAACGCTGAAATACCAACTGAAATTTTATTTTGTTACTGAACTCTTTAAGTTTTAGTGTCTTTTCCTATGTTCTAATTACATTCTTTTCTAGACAAGAAAAATGTACCGTTGATTAAATTGATTTATTTTGTTATGTATGACTATTGAATTATTTAGTGTTGGGAATCCAGTTGATCTTCGTTGTAATTGTCATTTTCAGGTCCATTTCGAATTCCTTTTATATTCCATTAATTCGGATCGCAGGTAATATTTCTTTTCCCCCCAATTAGTTTCACTTCATATTCTACATGTCTACATTTGCCAAATATTTTCTCTATTATGTTTCATGAAATGATTTTTTTTTACTAAAGTCGTAGTAATTATAGAAACACACTTTAATACGACCAACAATGGAAAACCTTCGCCGTTCCTTTAGTGCCCCCTAATACATGGGATTTGTGTTTTCTTTTGTTTTTGTAAAGATAAATAAAAATGTCCAACTTCATTCTCATTAGTTCTTTGTAATTATCAGGTGCATATAGAGATCACCGTGATGGTTATGTATAGACATACTTGGGAGAATAAGTGTCACAGAGAAGTTTACGACCAAGCTTACGGTATGTAAAAAGAATAAGATGGATCTTTTTACGACAAAACTTGCGCTTTTTTTCTTTCTATATTCTTGGATTTGTCGTTATCCCTTGAGAAGGGTGGATAGTCCAATAAACAAAGGAGATTCTGCCCAATTTTTTTAAAACTTTGACACTTTATTTTTTTAAAACAAAGAAAGCGGATCGAGGTTTACATATTGCCTACTTGGATTGGTTTTTCTTTATTTTTCATTTTTACATTTAAGGTTTCATATAGATGATTTCGGGGTTGCTTGGGAACATTGAAATCCAGTAGTTTCAAGATGACACACACAGATCACACTCGCACACCAATGTGTTTTTTGAATTAGGTTTTTAATTTTCTTAGTAATTCTGATTGATGTGTATCTCCCCCCACCCCACCCCACCCCATATCGTATATAGCTAACGTACAATGTTTTTAGGAACAAACTAATTTTTTTTTATTTTCATTTCAGGTTTTAGTCCAAGACCAATCAAACATGGACTTAATTTTTATGCTACAGGACTTCTATAGGGCTGCTACGGAGCTGCCACGGGGCTAATACAGGGCTGCTATGGTAATAGCTACTACAAGGATGCTATGGGGCTGCCATGGAGATGCTATGGGACTAATACAGGGCTTTTGTTAGGCGATTTTTTTTTTATTATTGTTATCCTTGAGAAGGGTGGATAGTCCAATAAACAAAGGAGACTCTGCCCAATTTTTTTAAAACTTTGACACTTTGTTTTTTTGAGACACAATGGGATTTTATTTGATGAATATTTTATATTTTATATTATATGTGAATTTGTTTGATGAATTTAAGATTGTTTGAATGTTGTTGGACTATTTGTTGTTTGTTAAGCAGGGTGAATAGTTTATAAACAAAGGAGATTATGGCCAATTGTTATAAATTACTCTTTTTTTGTTGTTTTGTAATTACGTACTTCGAAAATTTTCACCGTTTTGTAATTATGTGCTTTCGAAATTTACGCCGTGCCTTCATGCACGGGCATTCCGCTAGTATATATATATATATAGTCCTGCTCTTGTGCGGATTAGTCCGCATTTTAAGAATGCGGACCGAACATGTGTCACCTGGCTGTAAACCCAGAAAAGAGAGAGAAAGTGCCTATAATTTAGGCAATAATTTCTAGGCGCACTGTTAGGTAACATATGTTCGGTCCGCATTCTTAAAATGCGGACTAGTCCGCACAGGAGCATTATTATATATATATATATATATATATGTGTGTGTGTGTGTGTGTGTGTGTGTGTGTGTGTGTGCGTGTGTATGTGTGTGTGTGTGTGTGTGTAGATATTTACATAAGAAATCATAATACTCTCCCTTAAATATACATCATATTTATCATTTAATAATTGTTGTCTCATTAAAGTCTTATTAAGAAAAAATTCATTGAAAAAAATCAAAGTGAAGAAAAAAAATATAACTTTTGTTATCATTGAATTGATATTGAACGTGCTTAATACAGCGTCCTTAAAACTTTTACTAAAAAATAGAAAAAATCACTGAAAAAAGCCTAGTTAAAGAAAAAAAAAGTACAATGCACATATATTTCAAAAGAGCATGGTTTTGATCCTCCCCTTGGAAAGGAGCTCCCCCTGATTTGCATATCTTGAATTGACTCTTGGTGAAGTCCGTGCAATTCAATCTCATGTACAAGTTTTTGAAATGTTGCTTTCAGAAGTGGCTTGCTAAACAGATCAACTAGGTTATTAGTTGAACGCACTTACTTGACTTCAATTTCATTTTTCTTTTGAAGCTCGTAAGTGAAGAAAAGCTTGTTGATATGTACTTAGTTTTGTCTCCTTTGATGAAGCCTTCCTGAATTTTGGTTATGCACGCTACGTTATTGTCATATATGATACCTAAAATATATAGGCAAAGTCGGTCAGGTCATGCCTAAAATCAAGGCAATTTCGATCGGGTGACGCTGAAAAACAAGCGAAAAACCTCACGTGATGCCCAACGACAAGGAAACGTCTTCCTTGTGAGACAATTGATAAGAACTACGAACATGCTGAATTAAACATCTTAGCCACACATTCATGACTAGCGTCATGAAGTGATAAAATTTCAAAATAGTTAGAAGAAGTAGCTACTAAGTTTTGTTTAGTAAAACACTAAGAAATAACAATATTACCACTAAGAAATATATAACCTATCTGGGATTGACTCTTATAAGGATCAAAGATGTATATAGAATCTGCATAATCTAATAAATCATAACCATTAAAATAGTTAGAATAATATAAGCCTATGTTAGTGGTTCCTCGTAGATATCTTAGGATATGATTAGTACAAATCTAATTCCTTTTTTTATTAGTTCGGAACTATATGTAGCAAGAAAGTTGGCTAAGAATGAAATATTCGGTCTAGTGCATTATGCTAAGTATAATAATGCACCAATTGCACTTAAATAGGGTACTTCTAAACCTAATTTTTCTTCATCATTTTCTGTAAGGACAAATTTTCAATTGAGTCAATTTTGTAGTGTTGGTTTAATTCAAAAAAAAAACTATTTGAGTCATAGGTAGAAGTTGTATTTGTGGCGTAGTGGCCAAGTCGAAGCGATCTCTTCCTATGTCGTGTTTCTGCCGAGTTTTTTTCATTAACATCCCAAGGATCTCTCAGGTATGAATGCGTATATTATGTTGAGCCTTGGAATTTTTTTTATTGTGTGTTAAAATTTTTGCAAAAATATTTTAAACTGACTTTATATTTTTTTAAGAATTTTTTTTGAATTTTTCCAGGTAGTTCAAACGACATACCAAGGTCATTCGAACAAGATTTTTGGGTGGTTCTAATGAGGCTTCTTTTGGTTTGTGCTGTATTCTCATTTGAAATGTCGTTTGAAGGAGATTGGATCTCATTCAAACGACCGAAGTGATTTTTGAAATATGTGAGAGTTTTCAAGAAGTTTTTCTCCTTAACCTCCCACTACTTTTTTCCAACCATTTATATAGTGCGAGAGTTAACATTATTTAGTGACTTTTCCTTGTTTCAAAAAGGGAAAAAAACTTTAGAAAAATCCACTGTTCTAAAAAACCCGCCTAGGCTTAAGGCTTAGGAGAAACGCCTCGCCTTACGCTTTTCACGCCTTATTCTTGGTAAAACCCTTACGGCACACTTTTTTCTAAAAACAACAATGTCTTAGTGAAACGATGTCGCCTTTTAAAGAATTTGTTTACAAACCGGACCATTATCTTTTCCAAAATAATCATATAGTATTTTAGTTTGCATATATTCAGACATATTTTTATGATATGTGCAATTTTTGTATTTTAGTAGCCTTGTTATGGTTAAAAAAATTTAAAATATATTAAGAAGGCCTAAACGCCTTTTCACGCCTTTTTACGCCTAGGCCCGCCTAGGCTTCTAATGCTTAAGGCTTGGCCTCCACGCCTCAATCACGCCCCGCGTTTTTTAGAACCCTGGAAAAATCTAAGAGTTTTGTTCTTAATTCATGGCTTAATTTTCAAGAAAAAAATCAAGTTTTACACCCAAGCTATTTTATGATCCAAACTTCAACATGTCATATGTTTGAGATCAGTTTTTGGCACCGACACTACACCAAAATTAAGAATTTGGCACACCTTGATATTAAAAATCTGACACAGTTTAATGAAAATCTAGCACACTTTAAAATAGTACCAAAATTTGGCACTGTTTAAAAGTGCACCAAAATTGAGCACACTTTACTAAAATATAAAAGGCCATAGAAAAATACCACACTTTCCAAATTTTTTTGTCTCCCTCTCTCTCCTCTCTCATTATTAGAGCTCCCACTCCCTCTCACTCTCTCTCTCTCATGCTCGTCCCCCTCTCACATTCGTTTCTCCTTTTACAAAGGGTTGATTCTCCTTTTACAGTTTCTCATCCCTTAGGGCAATATTTTCGTGGGTCTCCCCACTCTGTCTTACATGCTCCTCACCCAAAACTATCAACTGAGTATTCCTTACTTCAAAATCTAACAGCCCTATATTGTCTCCCACCTCTAAAATCGGATAACCCCATCCATTTTTTAGAGGCTTCGCCTCCTTAGTGGCGGATGATAACGATGTCGTCATCATTGGCAGTTTCCCAAGGGGTTATGTGGCTACAATCAAGGCCGCTGAACTAGGGCTCAAAACTACTTGTATTGAGAAGCGTGGTGCTCTTGGCGGAACTAATAGCAAATATGTGGATTTGTTACGTGGGCAATCAATGTTGGATGTATTCCATCTAAGGTATCTTTTTTTTATTCGATCTCATATTCTAAAAATATGTGACTTTGTTAGATCTAATTATTTTGCGGTGTTATGGATTGAGAATATGTTCATTTCATTGTTGTTAACTTTATTGATTGATAGTATCAAAATATTGAAGAAATGCAGATATGCCTGAAATTGGTATTGAGAAGAGAATTAGTTTAACTTCAACATTCTGTGTTGTTAAACATTGTGTAAAACCTAGATAATACCTAAAATTTTCTTCGATTAACTTCTAACTTTACAATGAATTGAGGTATGAAATACTGTTTTTATATGATTAAAAGGCTAACGCTATGGCTAAATTTGACTTCTGATTGGTTAAGAGGTAAAATTATCTCCGATGATCACTGTGGTTGTTCTTCTCACCACCACACATGTTTTATACTCTCTCTCTCTCTCTCTCTCTCTCTCTCATGGAGTAAGTGATGTTTTACATGGTGCTTAGCAATTTTTTTTACTCTCTCTCTCTCTCTCTCTCTCTCTCTCTCTCTCTATATATATATATATATATATATATATATATATATATATATATATATATATATATATAGTGGGTATCTATTTAGATTTAGGTTTTCGGAGATATGCAATAGGGGGTCAAATAAATTTAAAACAAAAATAATAGGTATCACTCTACTTTTTACAAGGACAAATAAATTTTTTTCATGTTAACCCTCATTACAATAACCCTGTAAGTTACCGATATTTCAATTGTGATGAAATACTGGTTGTGTTGTTATTCAGTTCGTGAATATAATTGTTCTTGACTAGTATTCGGTTATAGTCTTTGTCATGGACTATCTATGCTTTTGGGGATATTTATGTCATGCTGTGTCAGTCTGTTTCGTTTGATTATGGGAAAAAAGTTGTACTTTGTACTCTTTATGTGTACGTGTGTGTATTCTAGATTATGTTTATTTGTATATGTGTATGATTTTGTGGGTGTTTGGAAAATTTGGCTGGACAAGAGCACAGGAGGGATTTGCTTGGCAATTTCTTCCAAGGCATTGATGATTACAGGGATTGATGATTGGAGATACTAGAATCACATTTCAACAGATGAATATAGGTGAGCACTTTAGTATTGTAAATGGGTTTTAATTTTTATGATTGTCTAGTTAATACGGTAGTTGAATATGCTTTGATATAATGGTCAATGTTTCGAATTAAAGGCTTAGGTTTAAAATCAAACTTTTAGGTTTGATCTGGATAGATATTTTAAAATTGTGTGAGTTTTAAGTACAAAAATAAAATTTAAGATTAAATAAGGACAATTAGGGGAGGACTACATCCACTTTCAGTTATACATGTTAAATGTTCAACTAGGAAGCACGAGCACTTCACTGGATGTGAAGTGTTCATGCATAGATCACACACAGATACAGACACACACAAGTCAGGGACTTTGAGGACATAGGAAATGGTGTTTAATTGTCACTAGTGTTCACAAACAATTTGTTAAAAGGCTGAAAACCTAAACCAACCCCCTAAACGGCCCCGTAAGTGGCATGGACATCTCACACAAACCATATCAATTTGTTTCCATTATGGTTCATCAATTTTTTTTTCCTTATAACCCAGTGTTTGTTGCACAAATTCCATCTGTTGGATAAAAGCCTCATATTGTTTTCTTAGGAAGCCTCGGGTTATTTGGTTAAAATTTGAGCCGTTATGGTTGATGGCATAACTTTAATGTTTGTTTGGATTTTTTTTGAACCTATTTTATTAAATGAATATCATGTTTATGTTCTATTATTTAATGTCATAGGTAGCTCTAGTGTCATGCAGGTAATTTTGTTCATACGGGTGAGGACTACAATGGGAATAAAACGTACGAAGCAAAGATCGAAGGATCAAGCCAATATTATGCAGGTTAAAAGAATCATTTCTACTGAAGTATCTAAAGTCTCTACAAATAGATATAGTAGAAAGGAAAATGAAGGTTCACTGAGAACAACATAAGAAAAGAAGTTAGTTCAAACTGGTGCTCCAACCACACGCAGAACTTCAAAATCAGAGGTAAATTCTCCTATCTTTTATGAACATGGGGTGGGGGTGGGGGCTAAAACTTGGATTATTGCTTGGTTGAACTTGATAAAACATTATTAGTTAAGAGGACAGTTCATTCCATATGCATGTATCCTTCCAACACCTATAATAAACCACTTATGAGTAGCAACATAAAGTTTTAAAATTTTGAAAAACTAAAGCTCATATTAGCAACGAAAAATGACAGTTTTGTTTGTTCAACATGCCTATACATTTCCAATTGTTATTGCTACAGGTTAGATATGTTATGCTGGACCTTTGGCTTCCAGATCAGGTTGCATTTATTTAATAAGAGTGTCACACTTTAGTTTCTTCCTTCTAGTAATTCATGTTAGACATTATTTTATGAGCGAAGAACTTGTTGGTTAAAAGTTTGTTCGATTGGTGTTTGCTTTTAGCCATGGTAAATGAGAAATAAAATAGCTACTAGGAACCTGAGATGCCTTATAACTATGACAAAGTTGGGATTGATAATTTCATTCGAGCAAAGTATAAGTTTGTTGATTAAAATGGCTTTTTTAATAACATTATTTAACCTTCAATGTCTTCCTTGGTATTAAGCTTAAGAGAAATGTATTGTTTGTACTAATTAATTCTAATCTATTGGGTATGAAGAAAATAGATGGATTTCTAGAGACGGAAAACCAAAATCACCTTCAAATGTGAGAGAAGGGAAGGTTCCAATTCATGGTCACTGCAATGAAATTTTCCTACTTGATAGGTAGTCACAAAACTATATCTTTTTCTTTCCCTTCTTTTCTTTCATCTCCCTTCTCCTTTTGGTGTTTGCCATATAAAAAATATATATAAACCCACTTAGGAGCATGTACTTAGATAAGTTGGATATATCAATTTCACCTACACAAATTTTGAGTTGAATTTACTAATTATTTCCTTTAGACTCTATTTAAATGATCTCGAAATGTATGATGAAAAAATTTACATATTTGAGAGATGAGAATATGATGCTAATTTGAAAACATCTAGATTAAGCTTAAAAACAAGTCGTTAAAAGGGTGAAAACCCAAACCAACCCCCGAATGGCATCGTAAGAAGCATGCACACCTCGCACGGAACCAACATAACTTGTAGGAATTGACCGCTTAGTCACGAGTCTCCTAATTTGTGAATATGATGATAATTTGAAACTATATAGATTAGGCTTAAAAACAAGTCGTTAGAGGGAGAAAACCCAAATCAGTGCCCAAATGGCCCCGTAAGAGGCACTAACACCTCGCACGAGACCAAAATAACTCGTAAGAACTAACCGCGTAGTCGTGGGACTCCTAGTTTAAGAATATGATGATAATTTTAAATTTTCTAGATTACGGTTAAAAACTAGCCGTTAAAGGGTAAAAATCCAAACCAGACCCCAAATAGCCTCGTAAGAGGCATGAACACCTCCCACGGGACCTATGTAACATGTAGAAACTGATCGCATAATCATGGGTCTCTCGATTTGAGAATATGACGATAATTTGAAAATATTTATATTAGGCTTAAAAATAAAAAAAGGGTTAAAACCCAAACCAGTCCTAAACGGACCCATAAGGGGCATGAACACCTCACATGGGACTAATATAGCTTATAAGAACTTACTTCGTAGTCACGAGTCTCTCGGTTTGTGAATATGATGATAATTTGAAAATATCTAGATTAGGCTTAAAAACATGCCATTAGAGGGTGATAACCTAAACCAGCCCTCAAACGACCCCGTAACAGGCACTAACACCTCGTATGGGACCAATGTAACTCGTACGAACTGACTGCGTACTAACAGGCCTCCTGATTTTAGAATGTGATAATAATTTAAAAATATCTAGATAACATGTCGTCAGAGGATGAAAACCTAAACCAGCCCTCAAATAGCCCCGTAAGAGGCACGAACACCTCGTATGGGACCAATGTAACTCGTAGTAATGACAATGTAGTCACGGGTCTCACGATTTGAGAATCTGATGATAATTTAAAAATATTTAGATTAGGCTTAAAAATGAGTTGTTAAATGGTGAAAATCAAATCAGCCCCCAAACGTCCCTGTAAGAGGCATGAACACCTAACATGGGACTAATTTAACTTGTGGGAACTAACTGCGTGGTCACGAGTGTTTCGGTTAGTAAATATGATGACAATTTGAAAATATATAAATTAGGCTTAAAAACACACCGTTAGAGGGTGCTAACCTAAACCACCTAAACCATCCCTTAAATGGCCCTGTAAGAGGCACTAACACTTCGTACGAGACCAATGTAACGCATACGAACTGACTGTGTAGTCACGGGTCTCCCGATTTGAGAGTATGATGATAATTTAAAAATATCTAGATAATATGCCGTTAGAGGGTGAAAACCTAAACCAGTCCTCAAACGGCCCCATAAGAGGCACGAACACCTCGCATGGGACCACTATAACTCGTAGGAACTGATCGCGTAGTCACGAGTCTCTCGATTTGAGAATATGATGATAATTTGTAAATATCTAGATTAGGCTTAAAAATGACCCATTATAGGGTGAAAACTATATCAGCCTCCAAACGTCCCTGTAAGAGCCATAAACACGTTGCACGGGACTAATGTAACTTGTAGGATCTGACTGTGTAGTCCCGAGTTTCGTAATTTGTAAATATGATGATAGTTTGAAAAAATCTATATTAGGCTTAAAAACATACCGTTAGAGGATGATAACCAAAAGCAACTCTCAAACGACCCCGTAAGAGGCACTAACATCTTGTACGGGACCAATGTAACTCGTAGGAACTGACTGCGTAGTCATGGGTCTCTCAATTTGAGAATATGATGATAATTTGAAAATAACTAGATAACATGCCGTTAGAGGGTAAAAACCCAAAATATTCCCAAATGGCCCCATAAGAGGCATAAACACCTTACATGGGACCATTGTAACTTGTAGAAACTGACTGCATATTCACAAGTCTCTCAGTTTGTGGATATGACGATAATTTGAAAATATCTAGATTACGCTTAAAAACATGCCGCTAGAGGATGATAACCTAAACCAGCCCTCAAACGGCCCCCCGTAAGAGGCACTAACACCCTCATATGGGATCAATATAACTCGTAGGAACTGATTACGTAGTCACGGGTCTCCCGATTTGAGAATATGATGATAATTTGAAAATATCTAGATAATGTGCCATTAGAGGGTGAAAACCTAAACTATCCCTCAAACGGTAAGAGGCACAAACACCTCGTAGGGGATCAATGTAACGCGTAGGAACTGGTCTCCCGATTTGAGAATATGATGATAATTTGAAAATATCTAGATTAGGCTTAAAAATGAATTGCTGAAGGATGAAAACCCACACCAGCCCCTGAATGGCCCCATAAGAGGCATGAACACCTCGCACGGGACCAATGTAACTTCAAGGAACTAATCGCGTAGTCATGGGTCTCCCTATTTGACAATATGATGATAATTTGCAAATATTTAGATTATTTTTAAAAACATGTCGTTTGAGGGTGAAAACTCAAACTAATTCTCAAACGGCCCTGTACGAGGTATTAACACCTTGCATGGGACCAATGTAACTTGTGGGAACTTAATGCGTAGTCATGGGTCTCTCAGTTTGTGAATATGAAGATAATTTGAAAATTTCTAGATTTGGCTTAAAAACATGTCGTTAGAGAGTGATAACCTAAATCAGCCCTCAAACGGTCCCGTAAGAGCCACAAACACCTCGCACGGGACCAATGTAACTCGTTGGAACTGATCGCGTAGTCATAAGTCTCCCGGTTTGAGAATATGATGATAATTTGAAAATATCTAGATAATATGCCATTAGAGGGTGAAAACCTAAACCAACCATCAAACGGCCCCATAAGAGGCACAAACACTCCGCACGGGGCCAATATAACTTGTAGGAATTAACCACGTACCCACGGATCTCCCGATTTGAGGATATGAAGATAATTTAAAAATATCTAGATTGGGCCTATAAACGAGTCGTTAAAAGGGTAAAAACCCAAACCAATCCCGAACGGCCCTATAAGAGGCATGGACACCTCACATGGAACGAATGTAACTTCGAAGAACTAACTGTATAGTCAGGGGTCTCTCAGATTGTGAATATGACAATAATATGAAAATATCTAGATTAGGCTTAAAACATGTCGTTAGAGGTGATAACCTAAACCAACCCTCAAACGGCCCCATAAGAGGCACTAACACCTCGCATGGGACCAGTGTAACTCTTAGGAACTGATCGTGTAGTCACGGGTATCCCAATTTGAGAATATGGCCATAATTTACAATTTTCTAGATAACATGTCGTTAGAGGGTGAAAAACTAAACCAGCCGTCAAATGGCCCTGTAAGAGGTATGAACACCTCGCACGGGACCAGTGTAACTTATAGAAACTGATCGCGTAGTCATGGGTCTCTCGGTTTGACAATGTGACAATAATTTGAAAATATCTAGATTATGCTTAAAAATGAGCCGTTAAAAGGTGAAAACCAAATCAACCCCCAAACTTCCCCGTAAGAGGCATGAACACCTAGCACGGGACAAATGTAACTTATAGGAACTAACCGCATAGTCACGGGTCTCCTGGTTGGAGAATATGACAATAATTTGAAAATATATATATATTATTCATAAAAACATGTTGTTTGAGGGTGAAAACTCAAACTAGTTCTCAAACGGCCCCGTAAGAGGCACTAACTCCTCGCATGGGACTAATGTAACTCGTAGGAGTTGACTACGTAGTCACAAGACTTTCGGTTCGAGAATGCATTAATAATTGTAACTTGTATATGCAATTTTTCAACTTGAATAAGATTTTTTTTAAATTACTTGGTTACTAATATCATTTCTTTTTTGTATCCTTTTTTTTTGCAGGATAGCATTTTATCATTAGCTTTTATCTACGTGAAACACACAAAAAAGTTAATAGTTTACAAAAAGGAGATTATTTATTTAATGTCGTTAATATTTAGGTATCTATTTTTTATGTTACGACCATGCGGGCTTTTTTAGTTTTATTGTTAACTTTTATGACCGTGAGGGATTTTGTAATTTTATTGTTATATTTTATGGCGGTGCGAGCTTTACATTACGCAGGTTTTAAAATGTCCAGAAAATAAAGAAAACTTTGGCTAGTTTTTTTTGGTCAATGAACTATTAAGACTTGTAATATTTTGAAGTTTGCACGTACATTAGTTTATCAATAACATGCGAGATTCGCAATTTGTCAAATAATTAGTTTTTTTTCTTTGATCCAAAAATTTGGTACAGTTCAAAATCGTGCCAAAAGTGTATCAAATTTTGACACAATTTTGAACTGTGCCAAAAGTGTACCAAAATGTACTCAATCTGGAACAGTTATAAAGTGTACCAAAAGTGTGGCAGAAATATCAAATTCCGATACGATTTTAAAGTCTACCAGAAGTGTTTTTGTTTGGCCAAATCTGGCACACTTTTAAACCATGCCAGAAAAAAATTACTATTTTTCAAACACCTAATTCTGGCACAATTCAAAAGCGTGCCAGATTTGATCTAGCATACTTTTAAACCATGCCAGATTGTTATTTCTGGTGTAGTGAGAGTTTATCATTTCCAACATCATTTAAGATTATTTATTATGGAGGATTTCGTGTTCGTTGGTGTACATACAGTGGAGCCCGTACGTTTGACAGTAGCATTCCCCATCAGTGGACTCTAAGACGTAAGTGGACTCCTGCATTACTAGGCAGAAGTGGAAGGAACGAAGATCGTTATGGCTTGCGAGGGCATCGAGTCATTGAGAAAGTATTCTATCGTGTCCTTGTAATAAATCCGTACTTAGTGGACTTGTGGTTCGACCATCCGAGGTTTTTCCCGTTGTAAGTTTTCCTTGTGCATCGAGGCGTTGTGGTTGTGCATTTTTATCTTGGAAAGTATCATCTATATGCATGCTTAGGTTTAACAAGATAAAATTGGTTTAATCATAAAAAATGGTGTAATTGGTGCTTAATTCATTTGGGTGATTTAGTTTATTATAATTCAAGTTGGAATTATTAATTTGGCAAATTCATGTTAATCATGAATTTAGTTTGTTTGGTTTGACTTGAAAATTCATGAGCTTAAGCTAGAAAATTTTAATTCTCGTGGTTTAAATGCTCATTTATTATGGTCACACTGGAGGAGTTCCACCAGATTATGACGTGTGAAATGTCTAAGGAGGATTGGGACACACTCTAACTCACCCATGAAGGTACTAGTGTCGTTAGGGCTTCTAAACTCCAAAATCTCACCACTCAATTTGAAACCATTAATGGATGAGAGTGAATCTTTCGATGAGTTCTATGTTAGATTGTTTGATATCGTTAACTCAACTTTTAACTTGGGAGAAAAAATACCCAACCACCGTGTTATAAATAAAATTTTAAGGTCACTACCCGATAGATTTTATCAGAAAGCGTCCATTTTGAATTCTTTAGGCACTTTAGACTGTACGAAACTAGAATAGCTCGTGGGTAACTTACAAACCTATGAACTTGACATGTTTACCTCCAAGGATGTGAAGATGAAAGACCAAAAAGAGGAAACATCAGCTTCGAATGATGAGTTTGACATCGACTCGAATGATATGGCTTTGTTTGCTAAGAAGTTTAGAAAACTTCTTAAGTTTAATAAAGAGACACTTAAAAATGATTATAAGAAGTTTGAGAAGTCTAAATATACCAAATTCGAGACCCCCCCTCCCACCCCAAAAAAAAAATGAGAATGATGATTTTCATTGGGACGAGTAGAATAGATTTTTTGGTTATGAGGGTTATGGCCATAGGGAAGCCGAGTGTCCCAATAAATTAAGGAAGGAAGGCAAGAAACCAATTTCATAGAGTTCCACCCTTAGTGATAGTGAACCAAAAGAAGGACTTATAATATAATGTTATTTATATAACTTCTAATATGATGGAAAACTGTAAGTTTTATGAAACTATTCAACATGAGGATAGTAATATTAGCAATATTTTTAATATTAAAACATTGCCAAAGAAAAAATTTCTAATCAAATGTATATGGAAAAAACCTCCTGTAGGTTTTTTCAAACTTAATATTGATGGAGCCTCTAAAAATAATCTTGGCCCAAGTGGTATATGAAGTGTCATTAGAGACTCTAAAGGTCTATTTATAGTAGGCTTTGCGAAATCTATTGGAATTCAAACTTCTTTTGCACCAGAAGTTATGGCCTTGCAAGAAAGTCTCAACTTGATTTCCTAACTTCTTATTTCAGATGTTATAATAGAATCTGATTGTAACATTCCAGTTGATGTAATATTAAAGAAAGATAAACCTCCTTGGTAAGTTTAGATATCTTTGACAAACTTAAGTTTCCAATAAATTAACAAATTCACTATACATGGAGACAAAATAATGCGATAGCAGATTACTTTGCATCAAGTGCCTCTATCAAGCAAATGGACTCAACATATTGGAGTTTCAATTCTCTTCTAGCTCTGGTTAAAGGTCATCTCAACATGGATAGACAAAACCTTCCAAATATAAGAATTAAGTCTAAAAAATTGTAATGGGGAGGTCATTATAAATCCCCAAGTTGTTAGATTCTTATATTTTTCTCAGTTTTGTAATGAGGATAAACCATAAATCCCCAAATTTATTTAGTAAAGGTTATCTTTTATGTATTGGGGATCATTTATAAATCCCCATATTTCTTAAGTTTATCTTTCTAGAGTAATGGGCCCATCCTCTAGAAAAAAGTTAAGTCTGGGTTTATAAGCTACGGAAAGGCTTTTTCTCTATTAATTTTATTAATAAAACGCATGGGGGTTCCGTCTATGGCTAGTCATGTGAGCATTGTTGAATAATCTTCCCATGAAGATAGTTCTTTGCATGACACTTCCGAGGCCATTATTTATGAATCCTATGTTTTTGATGGTACAGAGAGTGAGAATGAAGAAGAGGAGGAGGAGGGTGAACTCCAAGTTACCTTCCGTGAGTTGTATGTGGAATCTTTGAAATTGAAAAAGGAAAACTTAAAGTTGGAAGCTTGAATGAAAGACATGTCGTAGGCAATGATAAGAGTATTTTAATTTAAGATCTTAGGGCACATGATAAAACTCTTCAAGAGAAGCTAGAGTATATTGAAGGTGAAAAAATAGTCTTAGAGGTTTAATGGAGCCTAAGAAGAAAGAGAGTTTTTTGAGTTTGATTTTACTTGAGTCTAGGATACTAAGACTTGAAGATCGATTGAGAGACTCGAGTCGGGTCAAGTTTAATTTAGAGTCTAAGTTCGAAAAATTTGATAAGATGTTAAGCACCGTCCAAATTAAAAATGACAAATGTGGTATTGGCTTCGATACTCAAAATGCTTCCGCTAATAAAGTCGAAACTATAATGTTGAGAGAATCTTCTAGGAATGCTAGAAAAGGTCAACCCTCAGGTGATACTTCTCACCGTGCTTTCACTTGCACATATTATGGTAGGAAGGGTCACCTTAGGAGGTTTTGTTTTGATTTTAGAAATGGTCCTAGGAAGTCCAAGGGTAGGTCACCAAGGTCACCAAAACTCGAGAGCATCACTTTACAACTATGTGGATTAGGAGATCCGATTTGGAGGCTTTACATGATAGACTTTATGATTCTCATTTGGTTGCACATGATACTTCCCATGGTAGATCAAAAGGTTGATTGTGTTAGTTTTGATTACATACATTAGTTGTGCTTCATGATATATTCTTACTAGTTGTATGTTTATTAGTCATATTCTAGTTTACGCTTCATCATATATGTTTTGCTAGAATCATGACAACTGCACCTTTTGTATTTTGTTTTTGCATTTTTTGAGTCTTATTGAAAAGTACAAAAAGATTTTGTTTGTCCTTAAGTTATGCTTGTTTTAAAAAAAAATTAAAATTTAAAAATTTAATTTTTTTTTTTTTTGTATTTTAGTTTTACACATTTTATGTGGCATATCCTTGTTTTTGAATCCTATATCACTTTTCCCTTCCATGTGGCTTGAACTTTAGGTATGAATTTCAATTCTTAAAGTGTTTTTTATCATGCTTGCATGGAGTAGTTCAATTTTGATTTTCTTAATGGATTCTCTTTATATATGCCTATACACACATGCACAATCTCTTTTGAACTTTAACTTCACATGTATATTTAAGCTAAGTGAGACGTTCTCCCCAAAAAAAATTCATCTACATGTTTTATACCTATGGGGGATTTGTGCATGTAAGAACCGTTGCCTAAATTGAGAAAAAATGAAAATCATTTATCCGTTAAAGTTGGTATATTTTAAGTAATGGAATGAGGATGCGAAATACAAGTTGTCCTTGTGTGAATAGTCACCATTTGCAAAACAAAAAAGAACCTAAAAGAATATATGGCATAAAAATGCGAATTGCCAAGGCAAATGTGTAGTGTGCAAAATATGTTTAAAATTTAAAATTATGTGCATTTATGGAAGACATGGGTTGAAGATCAATGGGTTTGCATAATAATTCATAGTCATACTTGTTATTTCATGACTCTATTAATTTATAGAATCATGAAAATTCTAGGCATGTGTACATTGTTCTTGTTTATTTTTTGAGTTCATGTTATCTTATCACATGAGGCTAAATCTTAGTTGATAAAGTTTTGCGATCAAATAGAACTCTGTGAACATTTTTAAGTGATTTAGTCATAACTCTTTTGTCTCTAGTTCACAGCCATTCATTATGTTTGCCACATTTAGTTTAGACCCATTTATAGGCTGCATTGTTGCTGAGGTCCCTTTATATGCAGGACATGTCGCGAGCACTGCAGAGTTGACTCCCCGGGTACTCATTTTGATAACTTTATTTGCTAGACTTGCTTTTTCTACGCGATTAGTTTACTAACACCTCTTTATTTTCCTGCCTTTAGCCTAGTGTGGCCGAGGTCCCTTTTCCTAAGGGCACCCTATTAGCACCGTGGAGGAGGCTCCTCAAGTACTTGTTTAAGTATGCTCTTTTTTTAACTTTCTTTTCCTGTGCAAGTGTTCGTTAACACTTTCCTATTTCCCTGATTTCATATTAGTGCCGAGAACGATCCTGTCATTATGGAACAGTTTGAGGAGGTTTCTATTAGTCAGGTATTATGTTGTTATACCTTATTCACTCTATTATGTTTCCCCTATATTTTTATTCTTGACTTTTCGATGAAAGCTTCTTACCATCACACCCCTATTTTCTCGTTTTCAGATTAGTGAGGTAAGTGTTCCTGTATCTGTGGAAGAGGATGGGAGCGTTGCAGTAAGCACTCCTCGGGTATTTTAGTGTTACACCTGAATTATTCTGGGTTTATCTTAGAGTCTTTCTTTCTGATAAGAAAATCACTTAATAATGTTACGTTTGTTTTGTTTTTTATCAGGTTGACACCACACCATTAGGTGGGCCTTCTTGATTTGTAGGCAGCATGCTCACCCCTTTGGGTCTGGGGGTAAACTCTTCACTTTCAAGTTTCTTTTAGAAGAGAATTATTTGAATATTCTTCCTCTCTTTAACCATTCTTTCGATGCTCTTTGCTTTCAGGATCCTGTGAGCGAGCTTGTTGAGGCAGTTGATGAGGAGGGGCTTAGCTCTGAGGCTACTCGCTTTGATGGTGTTGAGGGTTCTGGAGATGAGGCTTCCTCACTCTATTTTTAGCTTGAGTCTAGGAAAATAGTCTATGATGACATTGAGGTAGGGTCTCGTGAGGATTTCATAAGGGATTTATGCCGCAAGGAGAATCCTAAAAGGTTTAGGAGTCATGAGCGATAGGTTTTGGAGATGATCCTTAAACACCATCCTGAGACTTTTACCTCTCAGTGTGTTCTTAGCATCAATAGTCTCACTGTATTCAACCTAAAGGCCCTTGCCAGTTATATCCATAACTTTCTATCCACTCCACCAACCGACTTAACCAGTGCCAGGACTTCACTATTTCTGTAGGCTCTCTATGATCTTCAGAGAGTATATCATTTTTATCTAGATTAGCGTGACACTACAATTTGTTGCTTCCTAAGTGTTCCTTTTAGGAATATGATGAGGCTTCAAGCATCCAAACAGTCTAGAGCTTAGCAGCGCCGGGCTAAGGCCATTTGAATTTGTGGTTAGATTCAATTGATAAAGGCTAAGTTGGCCAAACCTGAGGCTAGTGACACTAAAGATGAGGCCAAGATGGCAAGACTGGAGGGGGAGTTTATTCAGGAGGTAGGTCCCTTTTATGCTAACATGCACTCACGGTAGGATCTCTTTTTTATTTTATGTAGTTGACACATTTTTTATGTTGAATTTTTTTTATTTGTATTCTTCATCTCTTTTGTATATGTAAAGGTTATTCCACATTAATGAAAAGTAACTTTTTTCTTCCATTTTCATCTTGTCGCTGTGTTATTAGACGATTGTTTACAGTGAGCTGCTCCCTTTTTCTATGAGAATATTAGCACAAGATTTTAAAAAGTATAATCCTTGAACTGCCCCTTAATCTATGGGGTATTTGCACATAATTTGTGCAAATTATCATTTAACATATTCTTAGGGAATAACTTTGAAAGGGGGTTAACCCTCTTATCCTTTCCAAAAAAGTGCTTCTTTTCATTTTCAAGAGTTATTATATTTTAAAACTGCCCCTTACCCAGTGGTGTTCTTGTTCCACACTTATTTGGAGCCTTTTTACTTTTAAGAAATAAGTTATAGGGGGGATAGTCGCCCTCTTCATATTCTCAAACTTGGAAGAAAATAATTTGTAAAACATAAGTGATGACATGATTTGACTTTTTTTAAAACTTTTTATCAAATTAAAGAAATCCGTGAACTATTTTTGTTATTATATATATTTTTTTTAGAAGGACAACCTCCCATTAGTCTGTGGGATATTTAAACTATTGTGGCTATAGGGACTCTACTCGTTATAATTTATCTTTAGGATAGATGTACCCCCAAGTATAATGAGGAAAATTCCTTACGTCACGGATCCTCTTCCAAACTTTGAAGGCCCAAAATCTATTCAGTACTAGACAATATATCTCTTTTACTCCCGTACTTTAAAGAAAAATAGAAGAATTAATCTGGATGTACCCACATCACAAGTTATTAGTTGCTGGATACTTATAGTCTATTAGAAACAAATGTAGGTAAATAAAGTATGCACAAATCTTCAAGTGTTACTTGGTTAAAATAACTGATATTCATTCCTTTATATACTATATTTAGTGATTATACTATTTATAGAGATTGTGCTCATGAGTTTCTTAAAAAAAATAATTTATGTGCTAGAGCAAACTTTTCGAACTCATCAAAAGAAAGGAAACTCGGCTAAGAGTTAGGCATAATATTTCGTTAGCCACTTATAGTTGATAGACTAGAGACGCTCATTCTCATGCTCAGATATTTGGCAATAGCATAACTTACCTACCCCTCGTACCACAAAGGGGTCTTCCTAGTTTGGATTGAACTTGGATTCTGACATACTCCTTAAGTGGTGAGTGAATGCTCGTAAGACCAAGTCCCCTAATTGGAACTTTCTAGGCTTAACAAAATTCTCATAATCCCTAGATAGTTGTTATGTATAGACTTTGAAATTTTCTTTGGCCTTATCTCTCTGTTCATCCAACGCCTCCAACCCTACATCCCTAGGGTTTGGTATAAGACCATTACTTAGAGGCACTCTAATTGAAGATACTACTAATTTCACTGGTAGGATAAATTCAGTCCCATTGATTGGTGATAAAGGACTAAACACTGTTGGCTTTTGTTTCAAGCTTCTATAGGACCACAACACCATTGGTAGCTTTTCATCCTAAGCCCCCGTCATATCTTCAAGCGTTTCCTTTAAGATATTGATTAGTGTTTTGTTTGTAGCCTCCGCATGGCTGTTCCCTTTAGGGTATAAATGTTAGAGCGGAAGTCCAAGGGTTTATTGAATATGCATATAGATTGAACAAAAAAAAATTACACATACATGAAATCCTACAAAGCGGAATCAGGATTTACCTTTCGATATCTCTTTGATTTGATCTCGTGTTAACACAAATCGTATTTCATGATAATTAATCAAGAATGCATGCCCAATGCACCTCGCGGTATTTTACAGTATTCCTGATATGGCTAGTCATGAGCAGAGTGTGGGCTTCCTCTCCGTGACCACGTACTCTTCTCACTTTTCCTCTATATTGTCTCTCTTTCTTACAAATACAAATTTGGGTCTTTTGAGTATCAAAGAGTGATGGTTGACTTAAGAAAAATGAGCCTTAGGTGCATATATATAGGCTACAATAGGGACCCTAAGGAGAGATAAGGATGTGGCTCTTAATGGTCCTGAGAAAACCTAATCCTTCCCGAATCCTAATATTGATCCCTTAATTATAGTTAATACCACTAAATAATTATAATTGCAACTCCACTCCTTAACTCAAAATTATGTTTCGAGCTCTTCAATATTAATTACTTAATTCTCCCCACATTAAGGTTACAAATATCCGTTAATAAAATAAATTACTAATAATTTATTTGATTAACATTTTTGAGTCCTTGAGCGATACAAATTAGCTTATTTGTAGTGTCAGATTAACAAACATATAAAACTTATAAGCATCTCAAGGGGGTATCACCAGTCTCTATACCAAGACGTGGATTCCATCCATAAAAGTCTAACTATACATTAATCACCATTACTCAATCTATCAAGATTATTAATCCAATAATGAATCTTACCTGATAGGTTAAAGTAATAAATAACTAGTGCATGTGTCCATCAATCATATCCGAATTATGAGCCTTACATAAACCTAATAATCACGAGGTTCACATTGTCTTTTAAAATCAGTATAAAGATAATGACCTCAAAGTGGTCCCATTCAATACACATAAAGTGTACTAGCACAATAAGTGGAAACTCTAAAGTTTACTGTAATCAAGATAGACCTACTAAAATATTGTGCTACATCCCTACTGATGGTGTGTCCAGTTCCAACTAATATCGTGAACGATAAAACTTATATTCTATAAGAACTGGTGATCTAATCCTTTGTGTGTAAGTCGTACTCTACACTTCAGAACACCTACTAAGCATAATAAAAGACATTGGCAATACATAAAATAATGCAAACATTATATCCATACATGATTCTCACTAAAACAAGAAAAACTAATTTTATTTTAATAATAAACCCATAACTAATACTATTACATAAAGTATTATTTTAGTCCACTTCTCTAATAATGAGATGGTTGAACTATTATGCATAATCTTGTACTTGTCTGTCTGGAGCCTGATCTCCTTGCGTACGAATTGTTTCCCGTTGTTTGTGAGAATCACTTTTAGAATACCAAACCTACATATTATGTATTCTCTGATAAATTGGGATACCATTTGAGAGCAGTCACTCTCCTTAAGGGAATCATTTTTGCCCACTTAGTATATAATTGGGTAGCAACAAAGTTTAAAGATTTTCCATGAGAGGCTGGGTTTATCTTACCTACTAGATCAAATGCCCAATTGTGTAAGGGGTGGGGGCTTCTAGGATTTGTAAGTTGATTGAAGGGGTATGAACCATGTTTCCATGCACTTAGAATGCTCTACACTTTGTTACAAAGTAGATGGAATTCGCCTCCATTGTTGGCTAATAATACCGCAGTGTCTTTAGTTGATCATATAATTTAGCACCTCCCATATGACAAGGCTCATGAGCATCCTTCAACACTTTCTTTATATCCACTGTTTCCACACATCTCAGTGCTTTCTCATTATACCTTTTATGTAGAGATCTTCATCTTTTAAGTAGAAATGAGCATCTCTCTTCTTCATGTAAATCTCATATGCCCTCTCTATTGGAAGCTCTCCATCTTTGAGGTAGACTATGTAGGGTTGTCTCTAATCTTCAAAATTTTCTATAAAGTTGGCCTCAGCGGGTTGGTCAAACCAGGTTGGCACTTTAAACAGCGCTGTTGTAAACGAGAAGCTTACATACTCATGGTGGTCCAATAGTATCCTCACCACTGCAACCATCGATAAAGGGGAATATTAGTATCCCCACAGTTCCTCCCATGCATGGCCATTAACCTTTCTTTAGCTTATTCATCCCCTACATACCTTGACAAGAACCCTCATGAGCTTTTAAAGTAGAAAGTTCCCTGGAGTAGGTGATAATTCACTAACTCTGACATCTTTATGCTTCCTTCTCTCATTTTCAGTTGTTTCACTATAAGACAGCTCCATTCTTCTGGATCCTCGCGTGGAAAAAATGACTTCATCGTGGTTGTCTCTCTTCTTCGTCACACTATAATGGTAGTTTCTTACTCCTCTATCTTTAATTTCTGAGCTATTGTGGCCAACGCGTATGGATGCTTGTTCATCGTCCGAGCATGTCTCTCTATTGTCACCTTCAAAAATTGGCTAAGTAATCTCTTAATGATTGACCTGTATGGGGATAGGTTAGCATTATTGATATCAAACTCTCCATTAACTTATTTCCCCACCAAGTTGGAGTCTCCTCGTATTCATAACTCTCTCATTCTTCTTCCCAATGCCTCTAGCAAGCCTAGAATAAGAGTGTCATACTCGGCATAATTGTTTGAGCATTTAAAATCTAACTTGAATGGGAGAGAAACCTTTCACCTTTCCATTTGAGAAGATAATACCAGCTACACCTAATTTCTCCAAAATTAAAATTAAATTAAACTAAACAAATATAAAATTTCCACTTAAACAAGAATTAATTCAAGTTCTAACTATGCTAAACAAACCAAGCATGAATATTTCCAAATTAAATTAGTTGACTTGAATTAAATTAAAATTACCTAAATTTAAGCTAGCACCAATTTATACAAAATTTGTGATTAAATCAAATTTTATCTTTTTAAACCTAAGCATGCATTTACATGATTTTGCAAGATAAAATAAACACATAACCACAAGATCGCAATGTATGAGGAAAACCCATAGTGGAAAAAATCTCGGATCGCCCAACCTCAATGTAACAACTCACGTAATTTTTGGGTTAATTTCAAAAATAGAGGAAAAATAAAGTTTTTGATAAAATTACTTTTATTGCTCAATTATGTTGAGAATTATTTTTAAAGGCGAGAATTTCAAACGGTTTCGAAATCGGAGTTAAAACAGATTTTATAATGATTTTTAAATATTGTCCCTTATAAATTATTTTTGGCCGAACTGTCAGCAGACCTGGGCGATCGATCGATCGATGCCAGGGGGTCGATCGATCAATCCCCTCAGGTTTCGTGAACAACAAGTATTTTCAAGGAGGTTTAGTTTGTTTCAACCTCTATTCTTTTTACCTTATAAAAAGGGATCGTGGGCAATTATTTTGGAACAGTCTTGTGGCACAAAAATACCCAGAAAATATATTTTATTTTCCTCTCTTTTATACATAATAGTACCCTTTAATATATGCTTTCAACCTTAGGTCTTTGGAGGTGTTCTTGGGGCTATTTTGAGGTTGGTCTTGGAGGATTTTTGTGGATCTTTGTGGACTGTTTTTATGGCTTATTTTGAGATTTCTGGGAAGATTTATGTTGGTATCTTTTGATGGTTTAAAGTATGGGGTTTTACACAATATGCTCCTTAATCTCACGAGTGTTATTCCCTTAGTTTTCTTGTGATTATTGACTCATATTTGAATTGCTAAATTCAATTGTAATTTGAAACTTATTGTTGGAATCTAATTTTGATTCATGGGGTATTATCATTGTGTTGGGCACGTTGTCATGGGATTTTAATAATGCATAGAGGTTGGGCACCCGCCAAGATTCCAATTTCCGGCTACTTGATAAAGTATGGGCGTGGTATGGTGAGGCCTAGTGACTGTGATTAATGTGTTGTTGAGAAATTATATTGATAAAAATTCTATTGAGATTCATATTTGATTTGAATATTCGTACTGTATTGTTACACTTTATTCACCGCTAATATTTGTTGAGCAGCTTTTGTGTCATATTGTTTACTTCCCCATATTTTCTCTTAGTGGCAGGTTAGAGCGGATTTGGAGGGCTATGGAAATGGATTTTAGCTTGGATATTTTGGGAAGAATATTCGAGAATAAAATTCAGAAGATTGTATTTATTCTTGATGTATAGAACATTTTATTTCGAGATAGATAGTTGTATTATTTCGAGAGACTATTCGTTGTATTTAATTTGAAGAGATTGAGATTGGTGGATTCTCTTATATTATTGTGGATTTTTTTTATTTTAGATGCTCTATACCTTGTTATTTGTTGATTTAGTTTATTTTATCGCAGTAGCTCACCGCCCTGCTCTTCCCGAGCGGACGGGGTGTTATAAAATGGTATCAGATATTAGGTATATGACCATTCTCGGGTCTTGGGTTTTGGGTCTGTTGCGTTTTGTGGCGCGTATTTGGATATAGTCATTTTATATGATCGTTTCGTGTTAGGCATCTAGATTAGATGTGAGAAATTTATTTTTGGTGACGAAATTATTTTTGGAGAATGTTGGCATGCTTTTTTAGAGTTAGGCATTCGGTGAATTTCGAGGGCGAAATTCCATTGTTAGTGGGAAAGTGTAACAACCCGCGTAATTTTTGAGGTATTTTAAAAAATATAGGGAAAATAAAGTTTTTGATAAAATTATTTTTATTGCTCAATTATGTTAAGGATTATTTTTAAAGGCGAGAATTTCAAACGGTTTCGAAATCGGAGTTAAAACGGATTTTATAATGGTTTTTGAATATTATCCCTTATAAATTATTTTTGGCCGAACTGTCAGCAGAGCTGGGTGATCGATCGATCGACGCCAGGGGGTAGATCGATCAATCCCCTCAGGTTTCATGAAGACCAAGTATTTTCAAGGAGGTTTAGTTTGTTTCAACTTCTATTCTTTTTACCTTATAAAAAGGGATCATGGGCAATTATTTTGGAACAGTCTTGTGGCACAAAAATACCCAGAAAACTTATTTTCTTTTCCTCTCTTTTATACACAAACAGTACCCTTTAATTTATGCTTTCAACCTTAGGTTTTTGGAGGTGTTCCTGGGGTTGTTTTGAGGTTGATCTTGGAGGAGTTTTGTGGATCTTTGTGGACTATTTTTTATTTCTTATTATGAGATTTCTGGGAAGATTTATGTTGGTATCTTTTGATGGTTTAAGGTATGGGGTTTTACACAATATGCTCCTTAATCTCGCGAGTGTTATTCCCTTTGTTTTCTTTTGATTATTGACTCATATTTGAATTGCTAAATTCAATTGGAATCTGGAAATTATTGTTGGAATCTAATTTTGATTCATGGGTTATTATTATTGTGTTGGGCATGTTGTCATGAGATTTTAATATGAAACTGAGGTGGGGCACCCGCCAAGATTCCAATTTTCGGCTACTTGATAAAGTATGGGTGCGGTATGGTGAGGCCTGGTGACTCTGATTAATGTGTTGTTGAGAAATTATATTGATAAAAATGCTATTGAGATTCGTAGTTGATTTGAATATTCATACTCGTATTGTTACGTCTTATTCACCGCTAATATTTGTTGAACATCTTTCCTGTCGTATTATGTACTTCCCCATATTTTCTCTTAGTGTCAGGTTAGCGTGGATTTGAGGCGCTATGGAGATGGATTTTAGCTTGGATATTTTAGGAAGAATATTCGAGAATACAATTTAGAAGATTGTTTTTATTTCTGATGTATAGAGCATTTTATTTCGAGATAGATAGTTGTATTATTTCGAGAGACTATTGCTTGTATTTAATTTGAAGAGATTGAGATGAGTGGATTCTCTTATATTATTGTGGGTTTTTTGTTTTAGATGCTCTATACCTTGTTATTTGTGGATTTGGTTAGTTTTATCGCAGTAGTGCACCGTCCCGCTCTCTCCGAGCGGACGGGGTGTTACAAAATGTTATCAGAGCTTAGGTATACGACCATTCTCGGGTCTTGGGTTTTGGGTTTGTTGCGTTTTTGTGGCGCGTATTTGGAGAGAGTCATTTTAGATGATCGTTTCGTGTTAGGCATCTTGATTGGATGTGAGAAATTTATTTTCGGTGATGAAATTATTTTTGAAGATTGTTGGCCTGATTTTTTAGAGTTAGGCATTCGGCGAATTTCAAGGGCGAAATTCCATTGTTAGTGGGGAAGTGTAACAACCCGCGTAAGTTTTGGGATATTTTCAAAAATAGAGGAAAAATAAAGTTTTTGATAAACTTATTTTTATTACTCAATTATGTTTAGAATTATTTTTAAAGGCGAGAATTTCAAACGGTTTCGAAATCAGAGTTAAAATGGATTTTATAATGATTTTTAAATATTATCCCTTATAAATTATTTTTGGTCGAACTGTCAGTGGACCTGGGTGATCGATCGATTGACGCCAGGGGGTCGATCGATCGATCCCCTCAGGTTTCGTGAACAACAAGTATTTTCAAGGAGGTTTATTTTGTTTCAACTTCTATTCTTTTTACCTTATAAAAAGGGATCGTGGGCAATTATTTTAGAACAGTCTTGTGGCACAAAAATGCCCAGAAAACTTATTTTCTTTTCCTCTCTTTTATAAACAAACAGTACCTTTTAATTTTTTCTTTCAACCTTAGGTTTTTGGAGGTGTTCTTGGGGATATTTTGAGGTTGATCTTGGAGGAGTTTTGTGGATCTTTATGGACTGTTTTTTATGGCTTATTCTGAGATTTCTGGGAAGATTTATGTTGGTATCTTTTGATGGTTTAAGGTATGGGATTTTACACAATATGCTCCTTAATCTCTCGAGTTTTATTCCCTTTGCTTTCTAGTGATTATTGACTCATATCTGAATTGCTAAATTCAATTGGAATATGGAACTTATGGTTGGAATCTAATTTTGATTCATGGGGTATAATTATTGTGTTGGTCATGTTGTCATGAGATTTTAATATGGTACTAAGGTTGGGCACCCGCCAAGATTCTAATTTTTGGCTTCTTGATAAAGTATGGGTGCGGTATGGTGAGGCCTGGTGACTCTGATTAATGTGTTGTTGAGAAATTATATTGATAAAAATGCTATTGATATTCGTATTTGATTTGAATATTCATTCTCGTATTGTTACGCTTTATTCACCACTAATATTTATTAAGCATCTTTCCTGTCGTATTGTGTACTTCCTCATATTTTCTCTTAGTGGCAGGTTAGTGCGGATTTGGGAGCTTTGGACTAATTTGGAGATTGATTTTAGCCTGGCCTATTTTTAGGAAGAATATTTGAGAATACAAGATGAGAAGATTTGTATTTATTTTTTATGTATAGAGAATTTTTATTTTCGAGAATGATAGTTGTATTATTTCGAGCGACTTTTGGTTGTATTTAATTTAAGGAGATTGAGATCAGTAGATTTCTTTGGGATTTATTTAGATGCTCTATACCTTGTTGATTGATGGATGTGGTTGGTTTTATCGATAGTGATGCTCCGTTCGATCTCCCCGGGCTGGCGGGGTGTTACACACAAGTCTACTAAGTATCGTTTTACAAAAGACACGACAAAAGACTTACTTCCTCGACTTGACTCCCTAGCAAGCCTTAACGCTTCTTCGTTCTTCTACCTCCTCCTAGTCGACAACTCCAGAATCCATCGTCATCTCAGAATCCACCAATGGGGCACAAATATCGTCAACCACACACAAAGCCTTTCTCTGTATGCACACCACGAATTAACAAACGAAATCCTCCATATGAAACTATCTCCTTTTGGGGTAGAGAATGAAACCCGTTGCCAACACGGTGATCTCAAATATATATATATCTATATATTGGAACTTGGATAAAAGTAAACTATATGGGTGTAAATATGTTTTTGTGTAAAAATTAAATCATTATATTTAAAAAAAAAAGGACTTTTTGGTTAAGGATTTTGCTTATTAAAGCCCTTGAAAATTATGAAAAAGTCCTCCAAAAAACTTGAGTTCCGGCACTATTAAGGTCTGGTAAAAAGAAAGTGTGAAAGTGTGAAAGTGAGAAGTTAATAAAAAAAATGTTAAAAAACTGCTCAGTCGTTCGAACGACTTCGTTGTAATGAGATTACTAACGAAAAAACAGACCAAAACAATGTTATCTCGTTCATACGAGTCATTCGAACGATGTTATTCTAACAAAATTTCTAATCAGAAAATAGAGAGATGGAAACAAATCTCATTAGAAAGTTCATTATAACAAACTGGGAATCTTGTTCGAACGAGATTCCATATTCGTTCGAATAACTTTACAAAAAATCCAATTTTCCTTTGAAAACCCCCAAACTTTCATGTTAAGTTTTAAACTGATTTTATGAGAAAAATGTAAAGTTGTTTTGACAAAAGTTTTATAAAAAACACCCATAAAAATATCCAAGTCTATATATATATTAAATGCATCCATACCTTTAGAGACTTTGGACAAATTGCAATGTTGATGACGATAAACATGGCACGAAAAATCAGCACTGATGATATCTCCACTTTTTGCTTGTCCGCTACTTTTTCAACTCGAACATCATAGAGTGGAAAGGACACAACAACTTCTATTATATGACTCAACTATTTTTGTCCGGAATTAAGCCAACACTAACAAATTGACTTAATTGAAAATTTTTCCTTAAAAATCTTCCCCTTGGCTATTTTGAGATAAAACAAAAATAAAAATCCTATGGGCCGTCAAAATCATCTAAAAAGAAACAATCCCATCCAAAAATAAAAAAATTACAGACGCTTGACTGACACATGGAATGAGATGCTTTTCTTTCTTTAAAATGTTGCTGCAAGATGAAAATCTGCACACTTAAACATGCCATCAAACGCATATGGAATATAACAATATAAAGTGCATAAATAAATTCTCCCTCTTAGTCTAATGTGATCTAAATAAGAAGGACATCTCCCCCTAGTTTAACTCTCCCCAAATTAAAAGGTTTAGATACCATTTCAATTTGAGAGTGCCAATTTCCTTTAAATTATAATATATGCACTTGTTACCACAATTTTTAAATTCAAATTGAGATGGTTCACAAATTTTAATTTCTTCAAAATTAAAATTAAATTAAACTAAACAAATATGTAAATTTCCACTTAAACAATACTTAGTTCAAGTTCTAACTATGCCAAACAAGCCAAACATGAATATTTCCAAACTAAATTAGTTGACTTGAATTAAATTAAAATTACCCAAATTTAAGCTAACACCAATTTTTGAAACGGTTTTGATTAAATAAAATTTTATATTTTTAAACCTAAGCATGCATCTACGTGATTTTGTAAGATAAAATAAACACACGACCACAAGATTGCGATGTACGAGAAAAACCCACAACTAAGAAAAATCTCGAATGGCCTAACCACAAGGCCACTAAGTATTGTTTTTATAAAAGACACGATAAAAGACTTAATTTCTCGACTTCACTCCCTCTCAAGCCTTGAAACTTCTTCGTTCTTGTACCTCCGCCTACTCGATGACTCTGAAATCCACCATCGTCTCGAAATCCACCAATGGGGCACAACTACTGTCAACTACACACGAAACCTTTCACTGTGTGCACACAACGAATCAACAAACAAAATCCTTCATAGTAAACTATCTCCTTTTGGGGTAGAGAATGAAACTCGGTGCCAATATATATATATATATATATATATATATATATATATATATATATATATATATATATATATATATATATATATATGTATGTATGTATGTATGTAAATTGAAACTTGGATCAAAGTAAACTATATGGGTGTAAACATGTTTTTGTGTAAAGATTAAGTCATTATATTTCGCAAAACGAAAAATACTTTTTGGTTAAAGATTTTGCTCGCTAAAGCCCTTGAAAATTATGAAAAAATCCTTTGAAAAACTAGAGTTCCCGCACTATTAAGGTCTAGTAAAAGGAAAGTGGGGAAGTGGGAAGTTAATAAAAAAAACTGTCAAAAAACTACCCGGTCGTTCGAATGAATTTTGAATGTCGTTGGACGACTTCATTCTAACAAGATTACTAACGAAAAAATAGAACAAAATAACGTAATCTCTTTTAAACGAGTTCATTCAAACGAGATCTTTCTAATGACATTTCTAACGAGAAACCAAAGAAATATAAATAAATCTCGTTAGAAAGTCCTTTCGAACGACCTAGGAATCTCGTTCGAAAGAGATCCCAAATTCGTTCAAACGACTTTACTGAAAACCCAATTTTCTTTTAAAAACCCAAAAACTTTCATGTTATGTTTTAAAATTATTTTATGAGAAAAATATAAAGTAGTTTCGACAAAAGTTTTATAAAAAAACACGCATAAAAATATCCAAGTGTCTATATATATTAAATACATTCATACCTTCAGAGACTTTGGACAAATTGAAATGTTGATGATAATAAACATGGAACGAAAATCGACACTGATGATATTTCCACTTTAGGCTAGGCCGCTACGTCTTTAACTCAAACGTCATAGACTTGAAAGGATACCACAACTTATATCCTATGACTCAATTAGTTTTATTCGAAATTAAGTCAACACTAACAAATTGACTCAATTGGAAATTTGTCCTTATAGTATTAAGAGGTATTTAATGGGATCACACTTGGTGATGATGTGAAATATGAAAGAATACAGGCAGTGTCTCATCTTCTGTGCTATAAAAACTAAGGCAAGATAAGGTTTTTCTACACAAGTATATCTAGATTTAGTGTTTGAAATCACCCGTTATATGCACATTCCTCTCTATACTTGACTTTTCTTGAGCAAGCAAGGCTCCTATAAATATTTTCGTTGAGGTCAAGTAGAGAACCAATGGTGAACCTTCTTATGATGGTACCATCATTGAGGAGAAGCCAAAATCTCCTTTATCTTCTAAAAATCCTTATTTTATCTCTCTCCCCAAATCCATTTGTCCTTCTCTTTCATCAAAGGGGAAAAATGGTGAGTTACCTCCCTAATGCCGGTATGAGTCTTCTTAGGTAAGAGACTTTTACCAAGAAGCTCTAGAGTTGCTTATGACTTTTTGGTGGTGGCATCATCTAAATGGCTTTCCTTTTTTCTTCATCAACTTGCATGCCTTCTCTGTTTACTACAAAACCCAAAAATTCCCCACGGTTAATCCAAATCCATATTTAGAGAGGTTCATCTTAATCTTGTATTTGCGACATCTTTCGAACACCCGCCTTAGATCCTAAATATGCTTACTTTCCTTTTTATACTTCACCACTAGGTTGTCCATATAGAATTTATTTATTTCATGAAATAAATCATGAAGTATGGCCATCATTGTACGCTGAGAGGTGGCACCTGTGTTCCTAAGGCCAAACATCATGACTGTGTAGTGGAAGTTCCCCAAGGGTGTGCGAAAAATAGTTTTCTTAGCATCAGCTAGATCCATTATAATTTGGTTGTACCTAACATACCTATCTATGAAGTTGTACATTTCATGTCCCGCTGTGGCATCTACAAAACTATCAATGTTTGGCATTGGGAATTTTTTTTTTGGATGAGCCTGATTTAACTCTCTAATGTCTACGCAGATCCTTATTTGCGTCTTGTCTTTCTTGGCTATAGGTTAGAATGCTTGGGATCCATATAGGGTGCTCAATTGTCTTGATAAACCCTTATGAAAATAACATCTCTACTTGTGCTTTGATTTTAAAGTCTAACTCTGCTTTATAAGTACGAGTATCTTGCCTCATAGGTAGATCATTGGGGAGAACATTTAACTTGTGAGAGATTACTTCTGGGTCTATCCCAGGCATCTCCGTATATTTACATGCGAACACATCTGTAAACTCCTTGAGCAGGTTGACAATCTCCTCCCCCTATTTAGGGTTTAGGCCTTTGGAGATAAAGATAGGTCTCTCATCTCCCCTTCCACTCCAAAGTTTATTTCTTCTAGTTCTTAGATCTTTTCCCTTGGCCCATCCTACATACACTCAGGTGCCTTTTCAGGCTCCTTTATATGTTGAATTATGTGGGAATCGTCCACCACAAGGCATTTCGATGCCAGATCAGTGCTTTCATCCTAAAAATCCATCTGCATAGACCGTTATAAGCGGTAGATAACTTTTCCATTAGGTAACACAACTTTCTTACAGGTTTAAAGAGGCCTTATCTCAAGCTTAAGCTTTCTCTTCCCTTTCACTTTTTCATATGAAGGGGTCACTCGCTGACCCAATCTTTCATGCATAGACTTTTTGAGCTAATCACTATTTTCATCCATGCAGGTCTCCTCCAACCTCCTGGTCAATTTTTTTCTCTCTTTATCTAGCTCAGTGTAGAATGTTTCATCCATTAAGTGAGTTTCTTCTACTAAAAATGACCTTCTTGTGGCTTTGATCATAATATATGTGCCTCCTATGTTTGTTTTTGCACACTGGTGGAATGTTGATGGAACTATCCCATGTGTGTATCTACACTCTCCCTATCAAGAGCTAGTAGTTGGTGCTGGCATTAATTATATGAAATTTGATATGGGATGTAAAATTTCCCAATTTAATTTCCATGTTCACATAGCCCAACGATTGCATCCCTACACTAAGCATGACATTAATGGATGCCCCCATCCATGAGGGTCCAGGGAAACTGATTCCATTTATTAAAACTTCCATATACAAAGGACAGTTATCGAAATATGGCACTAGCCTATCAGCCTCTGAGAAGACTACCTCAGAAGTGTACCTTTTAATCAATTTTTCTATAGGTCCCTTCTAATTTAAAGAGGGATCTCCTCATTGTTGAACATACTCTAGGATCCTCTTTGTAATGACCACACGAGTATCATGTTTTACTCTAAAATATTAAGAAAAGCTTGAATTTCAAACTTCTTACTACAGGTTCACATTGTGAGTCAACCTCCACTTCATATGCTTTCGCGTTGCACACATACTCCATTTTAGATATCCCCCCATCATTTAAGACAAGACACATGACTTTGTGATTGGGGTTTGATAATCATCGCAATGTTCATAGTTGCTCGCGTGAACTACCTAAAAGTTCCATCTTTTGTCTCATTGAATAAGTGGATTTTATATTCCTCTAGCAGCCCCTTAACACATATCTGCCGTAGCCTTGCTTCTGCCACATCCTCGTGGACATCCAAAGCCCTTTATCGAAAGCATGTGATGTACTTCATCAATTCTTCACTAGGTTTCCATACCTCTTACATAAGGTGCCTCAACATGAACTCATCCTTTTTCCAATAAAAACTTCTGAAGAACCTGCATATGCATCTCTTACTATATTGGAATGTTGTTCGGTGCCAGGTAGGAATACCATATGTATGATTTTCCTCTGAGAGTCATGGAAAACTCTTGCAACTTCAACTCCTTGTCATTTCCATGTACACCCAAGTACTCTATAAACCTTTGCACGTGATCTCTAGGGTTCTCACCCTTTCCATTGAATTTGATGAACTAAGGAAGAACATATCTCTCTAGATATGGCTTCTCATTTATGTTTTCTGGGTAGGGATTCTGCAACTCCTTATAGATGTAAAAGGATTCCTTTTAAGAGGTGAGCAAAGTATTCACCTCCTCTATAGTAACGACTTTGGAGGGGAACTTCTTCAATCTAACTTTCTTTGTCTCCGGTGTACTTGTTAGCGCTGCTACATGCTCTGCTACCACCTTTCGAGGGAGAGCCACCTCTATGTTCGCTATTGTTATTGCTATTGCTGACCTTCCAACATGGACCACTGTAGGCATCATGTAAATTTGGCTCAAACTTTCTAGGTCAACATTGTTATTCTTTAAAAACTCGAAAAAAACATCCTCTTTAAACTCATCCTCGCCAATGGTGTGGTCAATGTTTCACTGTCCTGACCTCCTTGAGGGGAAGTTGCTCTCACTCTGATCGCTCTGAACTCTATTACCTACTGGAATGTCTTTAAGTACTAACTGCTTTGAAACATTATGTCCTTATTTATTAATGATAATGAGGATACCTTCCCAACAGAGTCGCCAAATATAGGAGGGTGGCTGTAATGGTATCTATAAAGAATCAAAATGGGTAAATCATGATCCACTTCCATAGATGCTCTCCTAAAGGGACTCAAAGCCTCAAGAGCAACTATAAGAGAAAACCTTTTACTTTAAACAAAAATGGAGTAATGACTGGGACCTTCTTCCTGAAAAGAGAGTGGTGAATAGAAAATTTCATAAATAATAATGATGTGTGTGTGTGTGTGTGTGTGTGTGTGAGAGAGAGAGAGAGAGAGAGAGAGAGAGAGAGAGAGAGAGAGATCCTAAGAGTAATGGCTATAAAAAGGGGAGTGAAGAGGCAAGAACTTTGACATTTAGAGAGAGAAGGGAAGGAATACTATTTCTAGTGCAACTTTGGCAGAGTAATGGTGAAAACTTGAGTTTTTTTATCTATTTTCATGACCTTACTAAATGGTCCTATTTATATGTATATATTAGGGCTAACTTAGTATTTTGGGCGCCAAAAATGAGAGGGATCTTTGGGACAAAATCTGCAATGTACCTTTTATCCCTATTTATCTATTAACATCTTGTCTCCTCTTAAAGATGACATATAGTGCCTGCCAAAGTCAAAAAGAAAATGCGTCGACTAATAGTGCCTAAATATATGATTTGGCAAATATCTTTTCAAATGGTAACTTATTGTACAAACTTTTGTAAAACTCACCGAAGGTCATTTAGAAAATACTTTTGTGAGCAGCCTCTTAGATACTCACTCGTTTATTATAAGTTTGGGCTATTTGAGTGCTTGAGTGAACTTAGAGATCACTCATATTAGTACTCTCTATATCCTAAAGTGTCAAGTAGTTGGGATTTGGCTTTGGCTAACAAACTTTATCTATCATCCATCAAATCAAAACTCTCAGGAGATTCCAACTGGCCTTATCAAACCCTGCTGGCTCGATCAAGGCTAACTGTGAAAAAAAAAACAATAATATTAGTAACTATATATTCTTGGTTATAATTTGGGGATGGGGACACTCGTGGTGGAACCCTTCGCCCTAAACGCTTCCTGTCATCAGTTTTGGGGATGGGGCCACTCGTGGTTGGCCTCCTTACCCTAAACGCTTCCTGTCATCAGTTTTGGGGATGGGGGGCACTCATGGTGAACCTCCTCGCCCTAAATCTTTTCTAGTATTACTTTGGGGGATGGAGATAATCGTGGTGGATCCCCTAACCCTAAATATTTTCTAGTATTGCTTTAGGGATGGGTCTACTCGTGGTGGATCCCCTCCCCCAAATCCTTGTGATGTACTATTTTGGGGATAGGTCCACACGAGATGGACCCCCTCATCCAAATACTTTTTTTCCCTAGTGACTGGGGCCACTAATGGTGGATATTTTTAGCCTTCAACCCCTTGTCGTATTTGCCTTGTTAGTGAACTAGCGAGCGGGTACCCCTCTATAGATACTAAAAAATAAGATAAAATATTATGCTAAAAATGAATTAATTAATGTGTGAAGTTCTAATGGGATTCATTTAAAACACTAATTCTAACTTTTTAGCATTATTTCTAAGGTCTTGATTGTAATCAAATGATTGTTTTGAAAAAACTTGCATTTTTTCAGTAGCCTAAACCTAGTTAATTTATAACTAGATTACCCATAATCACAAAAAAGATAATACATATAGTGAGGGTCTCCAATATACCTCCTAAAATTATACCTATAAACATACCTATTTTTAAAAATTAGTAAATTTTTTTGTATACACGATCCCATAATGAGAAAATCATCTACAAAAAATTTCATCCAAAAATACAACTTGGAAGTGGGTGATTTGAAAATTGGATGAATATATGCATTTTTAGCCGTTAAAACTTGTTATCATCTTCTCAACCTCTTTGAAGTTGAATTTTTGATATAATTTTTTTTATATATGATCTTATCATTATGGATATCATTTGTACCAAATTTGGTTAAAAATATATCTTTGATACTATTTTTAAGTAATGAGTATGTTCACAACTATATTGTTATGGGTATGTTCGATAACCTAACACACACACATATGCACGTGTGTGTGTGTGTGTGTGTGCGTGTGTATTGTTAAATAATATTACTTTTGGAGTGGATGTTTACACATCTTCAATGCCTATTGAGATATCTCACCATGCCCTATAAATAGGGTGATCCCCATATAAGTTTGTACAGACACTTGAGAAATAAAATATTATCTCTCTCCAAATTGTCTCATTTACTTTATAGCACATTTTCAGTCTGTAGTGCCTCTTTTATATGATTCATGGAACTATATAAAATCAAGGCTTCAATGGAAGATGATGGTATATGTTTTTCTTTTACTCTCAAAATTCTGTAAGTTTCTCTATTCAATATTCTATCTCTTTTCTATATTTCTGAAGAGGTCATTTTAAATATTATACCATGAAAGATAAATATTTGTATCTATATGGTGACTTCCTTTACTCTTTCTCTGAATTCGAAAAGTTCCCTTCCATAATATTATGTCTCTATTTAGTGTCTTCATCTCAAATCGACAAAAACATCAAAAATATTTTTTATTATCTAAATCTTCCTACACAATAATAATTTATCTACGGAGAAATGTTTTATATAATTTGTTTAAAGCTTCCATGTCCTACCATTTTATGTTAGATTTCATGGGCTAGGCATTGAATCTTTGTCTTCTGACATTAGTTGTGATGTAGTATAAATTCATCACAAGTGTAATCAAAACATAAAGTAAAGATAAAATAATGAAACATATTCTCTTGTTGTTCATATTCTATCAAATAGTATAATTTGTTTAATGGATGTATTGTTTTATGTGGGTTGAGGGTTGTGATTTCATTATAGTTTTATTTCTAATATAATTTTTAATATTTTCTATAAATATAAAGCTCATATTAAATAAAATATGATCTAGTTAGACTGTCATAATATATGTTGTTTTGCTTATTAGAAATTGTATATTCCTTATATTTGGGTCAAAATTAGTTGAATTGTGTGGCTAAGAAAGATATATAATGTATAAAATATTATATCTTGAAAACAAGATCACCATGTTTCATCCTTCAGTGTGTTTTATGTTGAACATCTCAATCATAATTCGAAAAGTAAAATTTGAGACCAAAACTTCCCAATGCCAATTGAAATTTGGGACCCGAACTCCCCAATTCATATTTATAATATGATACCTGGAGTTCTCAATTACTATTTACATTTATTTGACTTAAAAGTCTTAAATTATTTTCGGACTAAAGTGTCAAAGTCACAATCAACCTGAAATTTGGTTATCTAATTGGATAGGCGTAGACCAAGATTCCCCTAATTATATTTGTGATATGAAGATTCGTAATTATTATTGCGACCAAAAGTTCACAAATAATTTTTTGTAATTCGAATATAGTTTTTCATAATTAATTTTAAAATTATGAGGCCTGAAGTTCTCATGATATTGTCAAATATTTGGACCTGAAGCTCCAATAAAACTATGCCATAAATCAAAACTTAAAGTTTTGATTATTCATGGGGTGTGAATTTTTAAAGTTCTCGAATAATTATTTATAGTTTGGACCTCAAGCTCCAAATATCCAAAATAAATTAGATATTAAAAAATGTCTTTTCCAATAATTCACTTTTCATGCCTCGAATATGCTCCTGCAGCGGCAATATCGAGAGTGAGGAGTCAAAAAGTACTCAAAGTTAATCGTTTGTCTCCTAGTCGCTACGTAAAATAATGATTTATTAATGAAAAATCATACATCTCGGCCAAATGAATCTGTAGCACTTCCATAAGTGAATGCTATTTTTTCTAAAAATAGAGGACGAGGCAACATGTGAGTAGGCCATGGCAACCCGTAGGTGGTGGTCACTATAATTATGGATCATGAAAAAATACCAACTTTAATCCCCACCAGAAGAGGAATGGCCACAATAATAATAAGAAAAAAAAATATGCTCCACCAAATCTAAAAGATATTTGTTATCTATGTGGCTTAAGTGAATATTGGATACAAAATTGTCGTTCGTCCAAGAAAATGCTGAAAAAATATCATTCCTCGGAAAAGGGAGTGTAGAGAAATGTTATGGAAAGTCCTGAAGACCGTTGGATGATGGAGATCATGAAAGGTTCTGAAGACCACTCAAAAATTGATAATATCTAGATCAATATTGTTTATTTTTATTGAGATAAGGATAAAATTCCCGTTGATAATGAGACTTTTGATGTCATGATTCCCCCTTCCCCACCATAAGACCCTAAAGAATTGAATAACTTGTGTTTTCTTAATATCGATACAATAATATTCTTTATCATTATGCGTGAGACATCATTCTCTCTTTAAATCCTTATTATAATAACTTTCATGGTTTTACATTAATCTTTTTTATGCTTATATGGTTGGTTGGTAACCTTTAATTGTGTTAATCGTATAAAAGGTATGGATACAAAAAATGCAAGCAAGCAATGACACCTATCTAGTTGACAGTGAAACAACTCATACTATTTTGCAAAACCATAAGTTTTTCTCTAACTTGGTGTATGATACGATAAATAATTGCATAATATTCGGTTATACTAACATTATTGACAGTTCTGGAAGATCCCACTTGGTGCTACCTAATGGTACCTACTTATGGATACAAAATTTAATATACACAAACAATTCCTGAAGAAATTTGTTGAGTTTTAAAGATATTAGAATGATCGAGCATCATATGAAAACAAGTAATGAAGGTAATAAAGAGTTCATTTGCATTATTTCTAGTATTGAAAGCCAGAGTCTCATACTAGAAAAACTTCCTGCATTATCTATGGGACTATACCATAGAACACTTAGTGTTGTAGAATCACACTCTTTCATGAGTTAGAAAGTCATTGATCCTAATGAATTGATATTATGGCGAGGCCGTTTGGGTCATCCACAACCCAACATATTACGCAAAATAATAACTAAATCGAATGAGCACTTTTTAGCAAACTAATATCTCACCCTATTGTGGCCATCCCGATTGAGATCATCAGCCCCGGGCGAGGATTCCAAAAGGTCTCGCGCCCCTTTTTGGGGAGCACTTCGGTCGTCGTTAGTGTGGGGCTAATGTAAAGAGATGGGGTCGCCAGCCTATTTTGCAAAAAAGAGGCAAAAGAGCATGTTGACTCCTTAAGAGAGCGGCATTAAAGGCAAACAGATGCATATGAAACCAATAGTTTGAAGGTTCAGGGGCTAAGCTATGGAATGGGAAGGTGTTAGGCATGCATCCTTCCCTTTTGGTCTCTCATGGGAAAATTTTGTTGTTTTCCTTTATTTCTCTGTGAATCGTGTGTGAGTGTATATATAATGGATATCCGAATCATTCAACTCATACCATGGGAAAGGTAAAGTGATGTCATCCATAAGAGTGTTCCCAAAATATTATATATATAGAAAATAAGATTTGTGCGTTTATCGCGATATTGATCGTTATTATGAAATGACAATATGTGTTGAATGAAATGCTAATAAGGATAATATGTATATTAATACAGAAATGTAATGAAAATGAGGAATTTAGTGAAATTGGAGGATTTAGAGAAGTTGATAAATTAGAAAATTGAGAATATTGGAAAATTGGACTCGAGTCTCTAGTTTTAATCTAAAACGCCTATGTAACCTTTAAATTCATCAAAGTCCACGTAGTTCAAATGTGTCATGGGGGTGGGGTTAATCCCATATATCCGAATGGGATTTTATTATATGTATGCGTATCGAAAAATATATTTTAGTTTTGAAAAAGTGTGATGGATAATCCCGTTCAGAATTTATGGGCGTAACCCTCTTTATTTTTGTTTTTATTGTATAGAAAATAAGGTATGTGCAATATACTAATAAAAATGTAGATATTAATGTGTATGAACTAAAGTAAGAACTAGATAATGAATCTAATGAAATTTATGCAAAAATAAGGAATTTAAAGAGAGAGGAAAGGAATTGGACCTTCATTGAAACTTGATATTTGATCTTAGATGAACTACCTTGAATGTGGGATGAATGTTGGATGAGAGAGAATGTGATTTACTAAATTGGGTATGAAAACGATGGGAATGTAAACTTGAATGGAACTTCACATGGAGGAACTTTGCTGATTTCGAGAGAAAGTTGTTGAGATCACTTCATATGATGGACCTAAGGTGTTGGTCTACTTGGTAGTGAGGTCATGGCCTCATTTAATAGGGTTAGGGGATTTTCAATCGGCATAACCTTGGTCCCAAATATCTCCAGGTGACCCGAGACACACTACCGATAGGTAGGATTTTGGACCTGGCAATTAGCTGTCTCGTGCAGATTTTCCTAGAACAATGGTCATAAAATGTAATCCGTTGATCCGAATCGCACACAGGTCATATTTTTAGAAAGTTAATTCATAGACCTTTAAGAGTCCTTTGGGCCACTCCCAAGTTCGGGAGTTGACGTTGGGCCAAATGTGGCTCAAAAGCGCACTTCGGTCCTTTGGACGAGAGATCATCGGACGGAAATAGATCGTTCGCCTATATGGTAAGTTATAATCGCACACGGGGAAAACTGTTGGAAATGTTAGGTGATGTACTTTGACATTCCAAAGAGTTTTGCTTAGTTTAGAAAGTTGAACTTGGTCAACTGGGGCTAAAATTGCCCGATGACATCTTGGAGTAAAACGGATCATTCGTCCGTACCATGGGTCAGAATTGCACACCGGATGGACCGTTGGAATAGGTATTTAGTTCCCTTCAGAGATTCATTGGGTTTCATTTGAGCTGAAGAGTTGAATTAGGTTAAAATGAAGCTCGAGAGTGCCCAGTCACCTTTAGATCTATTTTTAGGAAAATATGATCGTTCGTTCGAACGGTTATGCCGTTTCGTGCACGAACCTATTGGAAAACAGTTTCAGTGCCCTTCGAAGATTCAAAGAGCTTTTGCTCTAACGGTAGAGTTGATTGGTACTCGAAGTGCAACGTAGAGTTTGTAGTGAAATAAATATTTGCTAAGGACCTAAGGAGAGACTTAGGGGGTTATAGAATGTATTTTCTACACCTACCTAATGACCATTTTTGCAGTCCAAGTACACATGGAAAATTAATCACTAAACTACATTTTCTCAAAATATCCTCTGAGTCACCATCTTTTTTACAACGAACTCAAAACGATATTTTTAGCCCTATTCATCATATTATTAGACCTTTTAAATATTTAATGATTTTAATTGATGCTTCCACTAGATGGTCACATGTTTGTTTACTATCCACTCACAATATGAATTTTGCAAAATTACTTGATCAAATCATTAAACTCTTAGAACTTTTTCCTAATTAACACATTTGGGCATATATGTTGGTCAAGATTTTCTATCAACCATTCATTATATTGAGCCATTAATAGGTTATGTGTTTATTGCTAGATTTGCCTATTGCCACTTTGATGAAAGAATATTCTCGTTGTTAGGGGGAGGGAAGAACGTACATAAAGTACAGTTTGTTACAGAAGAATAATGAGAATTAACGTGGAATACTTCCACCTTAACTCTTTTGCACCCCCGTACTACTCAATTTGAGCATAAAATGTGAAGGATAATATATCTCGAGGGAATTGAAAATCGATTACCCAATGCATTTAATGATGCAGCAAAAGTGACCAAGTCTCATGTACCCGTAGCGAATGCACCAACCATCATTGATGTTCTAGTAGGACAAACTTTGATTTCAGCATTAGATGAATCTATTTTATGCCAGAAACACGACACACCTATAGGTTCCAAAGATTCCAGTCCCTAGAAGCGGAGATCAAATGAAAATCATACCTTCATAACTCTCCAAGAGAGGTTATAAACAAAATATCCATTTTCCCTAAGACCTCTGAAGATGTTAATGTCTTTGAAAAGAAACAAGTCCCTAAAGTGACTATAAAAGTCCCTGAAGAAGCAAATATACCTAAAAATAATAATGAGATCTCTATATTTTATGCATAGTCAAGAGAAATGTGGAATCACAATAAAATAATCATCGATGACATATATTCATATGAAGTAGTTACATAAATTTTAAAGAGCATTGATGATGATAATGAACCACATGCTATAAATGAACGTCGATAAGGCGAAGATTGGCCAAAATGGGAAGTTTCCATCAAAGCAGAACTCGAGTCTCTAAATAGACGTGGTCTATTTTGACTTATAGCACAAACCCCAAAACATATTAACACAATAGGTTACAAATGGGTTATTAAGAAAGCGCAATGAGAAAAATGAAGTCACTTCATATAAGGCATGACTTATGGCACAAGGTTTCCTATAGAAACCTAGGATTGATTATGATGAAACATACTCCCCCGTTACGGATGGCATAACTTTCAGATATCTAATTAGTTTAGCGATCTCTGAAAATCTTGATATAAGACTTATGGATGTTGTGACCGCTTATTTACACGGACACTTAGATATGATAAGTTGACTTTTGCATATATGTGTCGTTGTTGCTGCCAAATTAATCAAAAATCTCAATTTCCTAAAAAATTATAAAATAAACTAGAGTATAGTGGTAAGTGAGGTATCAATCCAAATCTAAGGGTGAAACATACAAGAGAGGCTTGCAATTCATTTGTTTATTTTCTTTTTGGACTTTTTACTTTTCTAAAAAAAATTCAATATTAAAACAATTTTTAAGATTAAGGTGAAATAAGACTACTAAATCAAAGATGTAAATGTAATAACCCTCGCTTATGGGACCGTATTTTACATTAATTACTTAGTATAGTAATTAGAGACCAGTATTGGGTTATGATTTGAATATTGATTCAATGTAGAAAGTTAATATTTATTTTGAGTTAGCATACATATCATAATTATGGGAAAATATTGCTATGTCATGCTTATTAATATCATCCGAATTTAAAATGATATTTGGCTTAATAATGAGACCGGAATCTAAATTGAATTTTAAAATGTCCAGATGATAATTTGGAGGTTGCAGTTGATTCCGGAATGTGTGAAATAGTCAAATTATGTACCATATTGTATTTTGTAGTTTTGGGCATTTTGACTGGTTGTGCCTTAATTATGCTATTGCGTATTATTTTATCGCACTTTTGGTTAAATTAAGTGGGCCAGTTACCTTAAGCCACGACTTAAGTCTTCCAAGTCTCCTAATTTCCCCAAATTTCATTCCTAAACCAAAGAGAGAAAAGAGAAAGTAGAGGGAAAGCTTTGGATTGAGAGGGAGATTGCAACTACACCAAGAAATCTGCATATTTGCTGAATCAAGGCAAGTTTTTACTTGCAAATTGTTGTCTTGAGATAGATGATTGTTGTGATAATGGTGTATTAATCCTAGTGTAGCAAACTTAGGGTTTTATTATGTGTTTTGGGTTTTGATTTATTTCCCAAGATGATTCATGAGGTTTTAAGATGTTAGATAGCATCATTGGTGTCTTATAGTGTTGGTATATGAGTTTGGTTTGGAGAAGATTGAGTTTGGGTAGCAAATGGAGTCCAAGACTCCATAGCCAATTCTTGGCAAAATCGCAGGCCCGAATCGATTCGGCCCCCTGGGCGAATCGATTCGGCTAGGGGCAGTGCTCAGGTCTTGTTGACCGAATCGATTCGGCCTCTCATCCGAATCGATTCGGAAGTTATGCAGAAACCCAGATTTTCTGACCGAATCGATTCGGCCTCCCATCCGAATCGATTCGGCATTTATGCAGAACCTCAACTTTTCTGGCCGAATCGATTCGGCCAAGGGGGCGAACCGATTCGGTTGCCCTGCATTTTCCAACTTTTTCTTTTTTCTTTTTAACCCCTTTTCTTTAGGATTTTTGATTAGGGACCTTCTTAAATGAAGTAAACATAGGGTTTAGAGTTCTAGTTGAGTTGGGTCGACATCCTAGACTCGAAAGGGTTCATCTAGGATTCTTTCAAGGGGGAATTTAAGGTGATGTTTAGGCGTCACTTTTGTCGTATAGTTTTATATCGGTCTAGAAGATGTTAAGGTCAATTTTGGAGACTTTGGAATTCAAATTGAGTTACATTTTGATTTGAGGGTTTATATTAAAGCCTAAAAGAGGCCTTGGGGATAACTTTGGAGTCTGAATTCGTTTTGAGGATGCTATGTCGGTACGAATTATACGTAGTCCCGATTTAACTTACGCATTTATTTAAAATGGGAAATTGTTAAGGTAAATGATAATTTTACTTAACCATGGCATGGGAATTAATGAAATGAAGGTTACACACCTCTCTAAATACCATCTTAAGGGAAGTCCGTGCGATAGGTGAAGCCCCCTGGCTAATGAATGCAGGGTGGATATAGTCCTAGGCCATATGAGCGCTTGTTCTATTTTTCTGCGATGGGTAGGAGATTTTTGGTGTGGTCTTGACTACCCCGCAGGCATATGGCCGCTTCCCGACATTTTCGATAGGATCCCAGGTTGTCGTATGTTAGGCCCTGGAAGATGATGGTTATTTAGGGGCGCGCCCAGTGGGGAAACCCGGACGGGAGGTCTTAGAATCGTTATATTTGTAATTATGATTATTCTAATTATCGAGTTGGACTCGACGGAACATTAATGCCATAAAGAGAAAACTTATGCCGCGAAGAGCATGTTATTGAGATCAGTGCCATATAGAGCACATGATGATAATCATATTCCCGATAAAGAATGGAGACATGAAGATTGTTATTGAAATGTGATGAAAGATGATAAAGGCTCATAAGCACTTTTAATTCTGTTTATTATGAATCTCACTTTAAAGTGGTCCTTCATCAGTTTTAGTTCCTTACATGACGTTCACATGTTAGACTATCATCCATGCTTAATTATGCATCATTGTCATACCTGTCATCTATCCATTGATCACATATACCCGGCCCTGACCGGTTTTCATTCTTGTTGTATCTATATATATATGATCCGTTCAGGTGTTCCGCCGCACGGTCGCCAGTAATGACCCTTCCTTCCTGTGGATTTTGAGGAGCCGTGACTTTGTGCGGGTTTCACGGGATTTTGTGTAGACGCCTCCTTTTATGTTTCTAGTTATGTTCAGTTCATTCGGGCTTGTTGCCCAAACTGTTGCAATTGTATAATGGATTTTTATGTAACACTTGGTACTTATTGCATATTACTTAGTTGTTGACCGACGTTTCATTCGGTCCTTTGTATCTCTTGGATTTCTTACATGCGCTTGTGGGGGATTCCACCCTCTATTTCTATTATGGGTTGTAAAAAAAAAAAAAAGGTTTTCTTGTATTTCAAATCAAAGTTTTTGATAACCCGTTTTCTGGAATATAGAGTGGCAATTCCTTATACATAGTATATTGTCGTGATGCTGAGGATGATATTATCCATGATTTCCTATTTTATCGGGGTATAGGGCTGGCCACCCTTTATTTCGGATAGCGGGTTATCACAGATGGTATCAGAGCATCAGGTTCTAGAGTCTTTAGGATCTATGCGGACTTGTCACGTTCTACCGTAGCGTTCTTTGATATAGATCTTAAGGTCAGGATTGTTTTTGCTTCCCATGTATGCGATCTTCTGCTAAATTGATTGTCTTATATTATGTTTTAACTCTATCTCGTCTTTATCTCAGATGCCGCCGAAGAGAGGACGTCCCGTTAGACGTAATAGGGTTGTTGAGGATGAGTTTGGTCCTCCACCGCAGCAGGGGAATATCAGTGCCGCTGAAGTGGCAAATATTGTGGCCCAAGCTGTCAACGCCACAATGACTGCAGTGGCCCAACAAATGCCACAAGCCCAAGTTAGAGGGCAAGAAGCACCAGTTCCTACGGGACCTTCCCAGTGGGAACGGATGAGGGAATCTTTTCTTAAGGGACATCCCCCGGAGTTTGAGGGAGGTTCGGATGTTATCAAGGCGAACCAATGGAAGAGAGATATGCAGCGCCATCTTAGGATGGTGGAATGTAGTGAAGAGAAGAAGCAGATTCTCGTTACTTTCAAGTTGGTAGGACCGGCTTTACATTGGTGGGAGTCCATGACGACGCTCGAGCAGAGGGATACAATGTCCATCACAAATTTTTGGGCCTTGTTTGATGGGAAGTATTTTCCTCCCGCAGTTCAGAGAGAAATGCAGAGGAAGCTGCAGGATTTGGTTCAAGGTGAGAGGTCAGTTGCTGAGTATGAGGAAGAGTTTACCCGGTTAGCCAGTTTTATACCGGATGAGGTAACTCCAGAATCAAAGAGGATCTCCAAGTTTGTGGGAGGTTTACAGTGGAGAATAAAACAACATTTGCTGGGTAATCCATCTCTGGTGACTTTTGGGGATGTGATAAATGCCGCCTTGCTTCACTGTCAGGAGCACAGATTGTTTTTGCTAAACAAGAAGAAGGTTGTTACTGTGGGTCAAGCAGCGAGGTAGGGAGGTGTTGGGAGTGGAGGGGGAACATCTTCTTCGTCCCAATCCTCGGGGAACAACCAGGTTGAGAGGGGTCCTCAGCAGGGGGATCCGTCCAAGCGTCCACGTTTTGGTGGGTTTAATGCTGGTGGTAATAATAACAGGCAAGGTCAGGGTGGTCAACAACCACAGGGAGGTCGAGGTGGTAATGGTGGTAGGGGCCAACAGGGCCGAGGTGCGGGGCAACTCCAGAATAACCAAGGCAGGAATCAGGATAACATGACTAATAAATGTTTTCAGTGTGGGGAGCTAGGCCATTTTAAGAGGGCATGTCCTCAGTTGGTTGGAGGGCATCTTCCTAGGGCCCCACAGCAGCCGTATGTACAGTTTCCGCCTCAAGCACCTAATCCGGTTGCTCCTCCTCAACAGGGGCAATTGCAGTACGAAAGGGTTTACCATCTTCAGGAGGCTTTGCTTCCTCCAGCTCCTCCAGCCCCACCAGCGATCGAGGGTAAGTTTCTCATTCAGGGGCACTTGGGTCGAATTCTATTTGATACGGGTGCTACACACTCCTTTATTTCTAGAAGTTTTGCTCAGACTACAGGTTTGATAAAATCTGCTGAAAGTACCTTCACTAGCGTCGAATCCTCTATAGGCGATGGCTCATTGATTTTCTTCGTATGTAAAAACGTAGGAATTAACCTTGGTGACTTGTGTTTTGAGGCTGACTTACTCGTCCTTGATATGGTCGGGTATGATGTAATTTTGGGGATGGATTGGCTAGCGAGGTACCGTGCTATAGTGAATTGTTACGGGAAGAGTATAGTTTTTGCGGTTCCGGGACAAGAGATGTTCCTGGTAGTTATGCCTTGTATGGAGGGGAGAACGAGTGCTTATCTATATTGTATTGCGGAAGATGCATCTATAGATGTCATGGTTCCCTTAGATTCTCTTCCGATCGTTAGAGATTTTGAAGATGTCTTTCGGGAGATACCGGGATTACCCCCAAGTCGGGAGATCGAGTTTGTGATTGACTTAATGCCGGGAACTCGACCGATCGCCAAAGCTCCTTATCGTATGGCTCCTGTAGAGATGAGGGAGCTGAGGGATCAGATTCAGAAGTTACTGGAGCAGGGCTTCATTAGGCGTAGTACCTCACCGTGGGGCGCTCTAGTATTGTTTGTGAAGAAGAGAGACGGTTCTCTCCGGTTATGCGTGGACTATAGAGAGTTGAATAAAGTCACCATCCGGAATAAATATCCTTTACCTCGCATCGACGACTTGTTTGATCAGCTTAGGGGAGCTTCTTACTTCTCCAAGATCGACTTGAGGACGGGGTACCACCAATTGAGGATACGAGAGCAAGATGTATCCAAGACGGCCTTTCTGACTCGTTATGGATCTTATGAATTCTTGGTTATGCCCTTTGGGCTAACCAATGCCCCTGCGGTGTTTATGGACCTTATGAATAGGGTATTTCGGGATTTCCTTGACCAGTTTATCATTGTTTTCATCGATAACATCCTAGTCTATTCTCAGACAGAGTCTGATCATGCTGCTCACTTACGGTTGGTCCTGCAGAGATTGAGGGATCATCAATTGTATGCGAAGTTTGAGAAGTGTGGCTTTTGGTTGAAGGAAGTTCAATTTTTGGCGCATGTGGTGTCGTCCCAAGGTGTGTCTGTGGATCCGAGTAAGGTGGTCGCGGTGAGGGAGTGGGGTCAGCCCACGACGCCCACTGAAGTTCGTAGTTTTCTGGGATTGGCGGGTTATTACCGTCGATTCATTAAGGGCTTTTCTAAGGTTGCTAGCCCATTGACAAACTTGACCCGGAAAGGAGTAAGTTTTGTTTGGGACAGTTCATGTCAAGCGGCTTTCGATGAGCTCAAGGACAGACTGACTTCAGCTCCAGTCCTAGCATTGCCCAGGCCGGGATTGGAATATCTCGTCTTTACCGATGCATCTCTTCTGGGGTTAGGAGGTGTTCTTCAACAAGAGAGGCAACCCATTGCGTACGCTTCTCGTAAGTTGAAGCCTCACGAGAGGAACTATCCGGTACATGATTTGGAATTCGCCGCCGTTGTATTTGCCTTGAAGATATGGAGGCATTACCTCTTGGGGGAAAAGTTTAGTCTTTTCACCGACCACAAATCGCTGCAGTACTTATTCTCCCAAAAGGATTTGAACATGCTCCAACGCCGTTGGTTGGAGTTTTTGAAAGACTACCAATTTGATATTCATTATCACCCCGGGAAGGCGAATGTGGTAGCAGATGCTTTGAGTAGAAAGCCGGATGGGGACTTAGCTGAGGTGTGGAAAGCTAAGTGGAAGGAACTCAGCCTGGAGGATGCTGGGGTGAGAGCATTCCTTTCTGTGATGACTGTTACTCCCACGATTATAGCAAAGATTATGGAAGCACAGAAGAGAGATGAGGCTTGTCAAGACCATACACGCCAGTTGTTGTCTGAGGGAGCGGAGTCGTACTCCATTGGTTCTGAGGGTGGACTACGCTTCCATGGAAGACTTGTGGTTCCCGACGATGGGGATTTGAGACGTGCAGTTATGGCGGAATCCCATGGGTCCAAGTTCACGGTGCATCCAGGCGGGGACAAGATGTACCAAGATATGCGCCGTTTGTACTGGTGGGCGGGTATGAAGAGGGATATCTCCGAGTTTGTGTCTAAATGCACTACTTGTCAGTTGGTTAAGATTGACCACCAGCGACCGGCGGGTTTGTTGCAACCGCTCGAGATTCCCGTGTGGAAATGGGAGAGTATTTCGATGAACTTTGTTACGGGCTTGCCTAGATCGCAGAAGGGTCATGACTCAATTTGGGTGATTGTCGACCGTTTGACTAAGTCGGCACACTTCTTGCCCGTGCGCACCGATTATGATACCGCTCGTTATGCCCAGTTGTTCATTGAGGAGATCGTTAGACTCCACGGGGTACCTTTGAATATTATCTCCGACCGAGATAAAATTTTTGTGTCCCACTTTTGGCAGAGTTTCCAGGGAGCTATGGGGACTGAGTTGAAGTTGAGCTCTTCCTATCATCCTCAAACAGACGGTCAGACCGAAAGGGTAAACCAGATGTTGGAGGATATGCTTCGTATGTGCATACTCGACTTTAAAGGCAGTTGGGAACAATATCTTCCGTTGGTTGAGTTTGCTTACAACAACTCATACCAATTTACCATTGGAATGGCACCCTATGAAGCTCTGTATGGCAGGCCTTGTAGATCGCCCGCTTGTTGGTTGGAAGTGGGTGACAATAAGTTCCTTGGACCTGAAATGATCCAAGACACTTCTTCGAAGATCGAGCTTATTCGAAATCGTATACGTGTAGCCCAAGATCGGCAAAAGAGCTATGCCGATGCGGGTAGGAGACACATGGAGTTGGAGGTTGGAGACCAAGTGTTGGTGCGGGTGTCCCCGATGAAGGGCATCAAACGTTTTGGGAAGAAGGGAAAGCTTGCACCGCGCTTTGTTGGACCTTTCCCGGTAATTGCAAAGGTTGGTCCTGTAGCATACCAACTTGCCTTGCCAGAACCTTTACAACAAATTCATGATGTATTTCACGTCTCCTCTTTGAAAAAGTACAGAAGGTGTGAAGGTGCCCTTTGGCACATTCCTTTTGAAGACATCGACTTGCAGCCCGATGTTTCTTATGAAGAACAACCGGTTGCTATCCTTGAGTTTGGGGAGAGGAAGTTAAGATCTCGGGTGGTGCCTCTAGTGAGAGTCCATTGGAGTCATCATCATGCAAGCGAATCAACTTGGGAACGCGAGGATGAGATGCGGGAGAAATATCCACATCTTTTCTCATGAGGTACGCCTGAATTTTGGGAGCAAAATTCCCTCATAAGGGGGGGAGTATGTAATAACCCTCGCTTATGGGACCGTATTTTACATTAATTACTTAGTATAGTAATTAGAGACCAGTATTGGGTTATGATTTGAATATTGATTCAATGTAGAAAGTTAATATTTATTTTGAGTTAGCATACATATCATAATTATGGGAAAATATTGCTATGTCATGCTTATTAATATCATCCGAATTTAAAATGATATTTGGCTTAATAATGAGACCGGAATCTAAATTGAATTTTAAAATGTCCAGATGATAATTTGGAGGTTGCAGTTGATTCCGGAATGTGTGAAATAGTCAAATTATGTACCATATTGTATTTTGTAGTTTTGGGCATTTTGACTGGTTGTGCCTTAATTATGCTATTGCGTATTATTTTATCGCACTTTTGGTTAAATTAAGTGGGCCAGTTACCTTAAGCCACGACTTAAGTCTTCCAAGTCTCCTAATTTCCCCAAATTTCATTCCTAAACCAAAGAGAGAAAAGAGAAAGTAGAGGGAAAGCTTTGGATTGAGAGGGAGATTGCAACTACACCAAGAAATCTGCATATTTGCTGAATCAAGGCAAGTTTTTACTTGCAAATTGTTGTCTTGAGATAGATGATTGTTGTGATAATGGTGTATTAATCCTAGTGTAGCAAACTTAGGGTTTTATTATGTGTTTTGGGTTTTGATTTATTTCCCAAGATGATTCATGAGGTTTTAAGATGTTAGATAGCATCATTGGTGTCTTATAGTGTTGGTATATGAGTTTGGTTTGGAGAAGATTGAGTTTGGGTAGCAAATGGAGTCCAAGACTCCATAGCCAATTCTTGGCAAAATCGCAGGCCCGAATCGATTCGGCCCCCTGGGCGAATCGATTCGGCTAGGGGCAGTGCTCAGGTCTTGTTGACCGAATCGATTCGGCCTCTCATCCGAATCGATTCGGAAGTTATGCAGAAACCCAGATTTTCTGACCGAATCGATTCGGCCTCCCATCCGAATCGATTCGGCATTTATGCAGAACCTCAACTTTTCTGGCCGAATCGATTCGGCCAAGGGGGCGAACCGATTCGGTTGCCCTGCATTTTCCAACTTTTTCTTTTTTCTTTTTAACCCCTTTTCTTTAGGATTTTTGATTAGGGACCTTCTTAAATGAAGTAAACATAGGGTTTAGAGTTCTAGTTGAGTTGGGTCGACATCCTAGACTCGAAAGGGTTCATCTAGGATTCTTTCAAGGGGGAATTTAAGGTGATGTTTAGGCGTCACTTTTGTCGTATAGTTTTATATCGGTCTAGAAGATGTTAAGGTCAATTTTGGAGACTTTGGAATTCAAATTGAGTTACATTTTGATTTGAGGGTTTATATTAAAGCCTAAAAGAGGCCTTGGGGATAACTTTGGAGTCTGAATTCGTTTTGAGGATGCTATGTCGGTACGAATTATACGTAGTCCCGATTTAACTTACGCATTTATTTAAAATGGGAAATTGTTAAGGTAAATGATAATTTTACTTAACCATGGCATGGGAATTAATGAAATGAAGGTTACACACCTCTCTAAATACCATCTTAAGGGAAGTCCGTGCGATAGGTGAAGCCCCCTGGCTAATGAATGCAGGGTGGATATAGTCCTAGGCCATATGAGCGCTTGTTCTATTTTTCTGCGATGGGTAGGAGATTTTTGGTGTGGTCTTGACTACCCCGCAGGCATATGGCCGCTTCCCGACGTTTTCGATAGGATCCCAGGTTGTCGTATGTTAGGCCCTGGAAGATGATGGTTATTTAGGGGCGCGCCCAGTGGGGAAACCCGGACGGGCGGTCTTAGAATCGTTATATTTGTAATTATGATTATTCTAATTATCGAGTTGGACTCGACGGAACATTAATGCCATAAAGAGAAAACTTATGCCGCGAAGAGCATGTTATTGAGATCAGTGCCATATAGAGCACATGATGATAATCATATTCCCGATAAAGAATGGAGACATGAAGATTGTTATTGAAATGTGATGAAAGATGATAAAGGCTCATAAGCACTTTTAATTCTGTTTATTATGAATCTCACTTTAAAGTGGTCCTTCATCAGTTTTAGTTCCTTACATGACGTGCACATGTTAGACTATCATCCATGCTTAATTGTGCATCATTGTCATACCTGTCATCTATCCATTGATCACATATACCCGGCCCTGACCGGTTTTCATTCTTGTTGTATCTATATATATATGATCCGTTCAGGTGTTCCGCCGCACGGTCGCCAGTAATGACCCTTCCTTCCTGTGGATTTTGAGGAGCCGTGACTTTGTGCGGGTTTCACGGGATTTTGTGTAGACGCCTCCTTTTATGTTTCTAGTATTGTTCAGTTCATTCGGGCTTGTTGCCCAAACTGTTGCAATTGTATAATGGATTTTTATGTAACACTTGGTACTTATTGCATATTACTTAGTTGTTGACCGACGTTTCATTCGGTCCTTTGTATCTCTTGGATTTCTTACATGCGCTTGTGGGGGTTTCCACCCTCTATTTCTATTATGGGTTGTAAAAAAAAAAAAAAAGGTTTTCTTGTATTTCAAATCAAAGTTTTTGATAACCCGTTTTCTGGAATATAGAGTGGCAATTCCTTATACATAGTATATTGTCGTGATGCTGAGGATGATATTATCCATGATTTCCTATTTTATCGGGGTATAGGGCTGGCCACCCTTTATTTCGGATAGCGGGTTGTCACAGTAAATAACTAACTAAAATGTAAGTGAAGATACTAAGTAAATCTAATTAAATAAAAATCTAAAATATGATATGAGTGAGAAATTAAAAGAGAGAGCTAACAAGAAATGCGATTACACCAATTATTCTAGTTGATCTATTTAATGAATTCATTCAAATTAAACGTCCCAAGTTAGTATCAAAATTATAAATCAACTCTCGTTGCAAATGTAATTTTAATAATAACATTTTAGAAAATCAATTTTAACACTCCACAACTCTTAAAAAGTAGATCCAAACATCATTATATAAATCACCCGCAAGGATCGATCGATTAAACTAGTGTAAATCATAGAAAATAAATTTAGAGTTAAAATTCAAGGAATAATACCACACTTGAGAAACCCCTATCTCTAGTTCGATTCTAAAATGGGTATTGTAGCTCGAATTTCGATTTGCTCTCGAAAATCATTTACCCTCTCTGGAGGCTTAAATAGAAAGTAAGAGTGCAAAGTTAATTATCAAAGGGAATTTTAATGTAAATAAACTAATTAAAATGGATTAACATCAAATAATGGGATCATCCCACCCCTTGAAAAGGGATTTAGCCTAACATTATATTAAACATGATGAACAAATAATCAAATCCATATAAAATAAAAGAGTAGATAAAGAGAACAAATCTTCAACAAGTCTCCTAGAAATTGGCAATTTGAACTATATCTTCTTTAATATAATTCAATCATTCTTAATTAAATATCTCCAAATCTCCTAAAAAATAAAACTATTTACAAAATGTTTTTCTCCCTAATTTTCTTTCTACTCTAAACTATCTCTCTTCTTCTCCGAGTCTCTCGTCTTTCTCAAATGGGTCTTCCCATGATTTTATAGTAGCACATGGAGCAAAGGGTAAATTAGGTAGGGTTTAAATGGACATGAGGTGTGGGAGGATAAGTTGGGGTTACAATGGAGAAATGCACTAATGTGCATGGATTGTGTGAGGTCATGAGAGTGTGAGGGGTTTGTGATTAGGCACAAATTCTTCTGAATTTTCTCCTTAATTTAGAGGCTTTTATTACCTCGGACAATGTAAAACGAGTTGATTGATCTCATATAATTGCTAATGGATTCATCTAACAAGTATCCTGGGTTTCGTGTATTTATTATTGATTTTACAGGTATTTAATACATGAAAGAAAGAAATAAACCGAGTTTCGAGTCTACAAGAGCATAGGAAGAAACGAAATTTCAATACGAGTTCTAGAGTAGAAGTTATGAAGACCCAAAGATGTGAGGCGATCATGAGAAATTGAAGAGATAATTAAGAGAAATTGAGAAGAAAATCCGGATTGATCCGGGCCTCATAAAAAAAAGGATCGATTCGGGCTACATAAGTCACTGTAAAAGGGTGCCTTTACCGAATCGATTCGGTCCTCATTAAAAAGGATCGATCCAACCACCAAAGTTCAACCCATAAGGCACATTTAGCAGATCGATTCGGGTGTAATAAAAAAGGGATTGATTCAATCAAGGGCTTAGACCAAATATATATATATATATATCATCATCATCTCTCAAGCCTTTAATGCAAAATCCTAAACATACTCAAACTCCTTAAAATACTCCAACTAGAATCCACGAAAATCCGATTATTGAGTATAACTCGGAAAGCCCCCACACACCTCACGTTCAACAATTTTGGGTTCCACTTCCTACTCCTGAGCACTCTATCGGTAGTTACACCCTGAGTCAGCCCTCAAGTCACACATCTAGGACACCGAGTGAGTATTCCGAGTCAATTGAAGAAAGCATAAGCGTGATGTCTGACCAGCGAGTTTCGGCACTGGAGAGGGAAATCTACCCTATCGTCCTATGAAAGACATACTCTTTCTTCAGCAGACTTTCACCCCTGTGTAATACCCCGCACTTTTATGGATATTTAAATTACATAAATGGGTATAATTTGGGTATTTGAGGAATTTCTCTGAAAAATCATTGTTGGAGTTTTTGAGGGTTATTTGATTTTCAATGGGTGTTACATTTACTTTCAGGATTAAGTAAATGAGTGGACCATTTTAATTACATGTCGTAGTTGGGTAAAGCGATAAAGGATAATATTTTAATTGGAAAATTCGTATCGAGATGTGTTGGGTTTAACCATTGAATTGTAGCTCGGATGGACATTTTGAGTGTGCGGCTGGTTTCGGAATGGCCGAGATAGTCAGAATAGAGTATCTAGGAGTAGTGTTTGGATTCCGGGAATTTTAGGACTAGTAGGGACTCGTAATTGAGTAAATGAGTCATTTTTGGGTTTATAAGGGATAACCCCTTATTTCTCTATATATAAGGCACGAGAGAGGGAAAGAAAAGATAGAAGAGGAAAGGAAGAGAGAAAAGAGGAGAAGATAAGGAGATTCGGGCCAAACTCCACGGGATTCGACTCGAGGTCGTCGGATTTTATCCACGAGGCAAGTGTTTACTTGCTTATTTCTTTTAAAGCATAAATCTCATATTATAGTTGGTAGTGAATAACTATAAAGATTTTCGGGATGGGGTTTCATGAATCAAATCGGGCTTTTCGGAAGTTTAACGGATAAACCCCGGATAATATTCAATTTGAAAAACTTAGGAATTTATTGAAATCGATTGTTGGTTATGGGTTCTAGGATGTTTAGAACCCTTTTATGTGTGTATATGTCATTGTTTGAGGTTGGAGGATGCTAGGAGAGGAGATAAAAGCTTGGGGGAAACTTTAATGGCCGAAACAGCTTCTCGGAGAAAAAGCTATCTGGATCGATCGATAAACCTTAGGATTTTTGACAATTTCGGTTAGTGTTATTTAAATGGGATCAATTCCAAACATAATTGTTTGTAGCTTATTTAATTCAGGAAATAAATATTCGTTTAGGGAATTAATATCTAGTCATTTGGGGGAATTTATGAGGGTTAGGAGGGTGCTATAATCGTGTGGCACTAAAAGTATATTTTCGAAAAAAATAAATAAATGGAGGAATTAGACAATCGGGGTTCCCAAAAATAGAGAGCGGAGTTCAAAATTATTATTAGAGTGAGATGTATACCTTGCGTTAATTGAGTAAAATCCAGGATTTACTTATTTATGGATGTTCAGGACGAGTAACACCCGAGGGGGTATTTTAGCGAGCAATTATTTATAGATAATTGTGCGCGTAAAAAATGTAATCGTATGCTGATTAATTGAGAAAATCCTATGAGGCGACTAGGACGAAATTTGGGATATAGGATAAAGAGAATTTAGCGGTCACCCAATATGCCTATTGACGACGGTTGTTAGAGGTGGTGCGATACCTATGAAATTCAGATAAGTCGAGAGTATACTTATCTAGTTAGTACGAATTTGTATGTTCGGGTTTATACATAAATACTTAAAATTGATTAAGGTACAAGTTATATATCAAGTGAGAGAATACTTTTGGGTTTAGTATCATAAGTTTATGAATACTTAAATATTATTACGAATGGGAACATTCGGGGTTATTGGCTATCGCTATATGAGACTGACAATTATAGCCATATATATATATATATATATATATATATATATATATATATATAATTGATAAGTGATGTCGAATATATATACGATGTGATTACAGTATATATAATATGATACGGATACTTATATATCTGTGTGTGAATGGTATATTTATGTGAAGCATACCCCTCTAATGCTATCATGGGAAGTTGCGCGATGTGGGTGACGCCCCGGGATTGAGGAGCAGGGAGCGTATAGTCCCTAGGTCATATCGTCCATTTTATATTGTGTGATTTTTATTAGGGTTGAGACGTGGTGGGTATGTTTCATTCTCATTTCTGGGGAGGAACTTTGATCGCTTACCATACGTTAAGATTTTTTTTTACCAAGTCGGTGTGAGAGTCCGACCGCTGGTAACCAGGATGGTATATGAGTAATTCCCTGGAAGATGATAGCATTGAGAGACTGCATCCTCGAGTTATAGCTCGGAGGGATGGTTATTATACTTATGATTATGATAGGTGTAATTATACTTGTTGTGTATAGTGTATTGCTTTTATATGAAGTTGTGATATCATATAAAGTTAGCGTATATAAGAATGGAAAGAATGTTAAGGTGTATTCCCCTTCCGATAGATTTATATTCGAACTTATAAGAATTTGAATCATGGGTTCTAATGAGAAATATATAGATATATATGAGTTTATATATACGTTATATGATGAGGACCTAATGGATATCGACGATCAATATTGCCAGGTAGTAGTGTATCAGGGGGGTTCCTTATTTGGATTTTTCTTCGCGAGACACCCCCCTCGGGCTCTGACCTGTTTAATTATTTTCCCCTCTTTTGCTATATTATATATATATATATATATATATATATATATATATATATAGGTGTCCAGATACAGGGACGTCTGGATGATGGTTCTTTTGAGTCAGACGTTGTTGCAGCAGCTGTGGATGCATGCAAGTTTATCTTTAGACGCTTATATTCTTGTGATCTAGATAGAAAATATTGTAAGTAACACTCGGGCCAAAAGCCCAATTGTATTCATTTATACTTTTACCGCCTTTTGGTGCGACATTCGATTTGGTTGTATATTGTTAAACCGAGTGTTCGGTTATTTTATTCCATTTTAGTTTCATATATATAAACTGTGTGAATGTTTTAATTAAACGGTTTAATTAAAAAGATTAGTTAAATAAAATTTTGACGCCAGCCTTATAGGTTATTAGCAATTAAATTGGTTTTCGACAGTGATGCTAAGAACGAACCATATGAGACTCCTGTTTTAATTTTGTACAGGATTGATCGCCCGGTATTTTATTAGGCAGGGTATCATAGGTGGTATCAGATCATCAGGTTCTAGTGTCCTTAGAAATTTGTGCAGATGTACTACTCCTTCAGCGTTGCTCTAGATTTAATATAGAGCCTTATGATTAGGATTGTTGATTCCTCTTGTGAGATTTCGTTCTCCTGCTATTACGTAAGATTATATTACATCTTTTGCGTGTTCGTTCGATATTCATGTGCTGATCGATGAAGGACGACCACATGAGGGCGATTTCATGGGCAGCAGAAGATGGGGATTAATTGGAGCTGTTAGTCGAAGTTGGGGATAAGGGACGCGATTGAGGCCACTCCCTTTGTGGCATTTTTATGGATTGCTGCAACCACTACTAAAGTTTAGTAGTTATAATTATTCAAGTACCGTTGTAGTAGAGAGTGGTGCTAAAGTTGAATTACCCAGTGAAGTTAAGTTTGGGAAAAAGTTATAAGGACCATATGTTGAAGTTAAGACATGTAAAGGTAGTGTGGCATTACTCAGTGGAAGCAGAAGGCTCAGAAGCTTGGGCTTAGAGAAGGGTATGGAAAAACCCATATGTGAAAATTCGAGGAAAAATTTTCACTCGTGGGAGCAGTCTTGAATTGGTGGGAATGGTGGTCACCATATTTGGGGGAGCATGTTGTTTTGCTCATAAAGGGATCGTAAGGACGATTTTACCCTTAAATCCCTTTGGTTAATTAGGAATGAAGGGAATTCATTTTCTAGATTATTCACATAAGGATCGGTCAGAGGCCGACAGTGAATAAAGAGTTATATGGATAAGTGAACTTTGTACCGAATTAAGGTAGGTACAATGAAGAGAGAGTCCTTCAGAAGAATTCTAGGCTCACTAGAAAGTGTTCCTTACACTTATGGAGAATTTGTGTTTGTGGAACTCCATTGGTGGACATCCACCCGGGGAGTTCCTTGAAATAGGGTTGTTGAGGCCGGGAGTGGAGTTTCCTTTTAATAAAGAAATTAAGGGAGTTATGAAGGCGATTTTCAGGATCGAGGCTATAGAGTCTGAGATACTAAAAACCTTAACGTGGTCAGGGTGGCCAGAAATGGGGAATGTTACAATGTGGAGTGTAAAACCGCACGATTAGTCCTTGCCCGGTAGGAGCTAAAGGACAAGAATGGAGAGTCAAGATGGGACATTGATTAAAATAATTTTGGGTTTTAGTCAGGACAAGTGGACCATGTCTGGGAACCATTTGGAATAGCTAGGGAGATTGGCGAAGTTATTGTTATGAGTTTCACCTCGGACGAAGGAGGCATACTTTGCGTGGCTAGATGGAGTCGTGGTATTTTGGTAACCCTAGATTCGTGTGTGTAATTTGAGCTTTGTGGCGGTATCAGTAACATTATATAGTGTAGGTCTATATGTTTTTCCACGGTAGCGGGGCTCTAATTTCTTCATTTGTTATGAAAATGGGTGTTGGCATTTCGAGCTTATATTTGGTTTGAACTGCTCGTTTTGTGTGTGTTATACGAGTATAATACTATTGTAAGAATAATGTATTTGTGGATTATCGGAGCGATAGAAGGCTAGTGATTGCAAGACTATCGTATATGTGGTTCCAGGGTGGAACAGGTTATTGTTGTGATATCTGACCTGGATACAGGTTGAGCTCGCCTTTATTATGTGTCTAGATGGAACTTCGGTGAGTAGATGTTTTACTAGCATGACTTTAAGTGCATGGGGATATGCAGGATTTTTAAGTTTTCATGTTTTATGTTGACATACCTCCTCAACCAACAAAGTTAAGTAGTAGTTTATAGGAGGGGTTCCTTGTTTGGATTTCTCTTGCGAGACACTCCACTAACGAACCTTAATGACGTTGGGAATGGAGAGATGTTACTGTATACTAGGATGTTGGTTTTGGTGATAGTAGCCGAGATCCATGTGATGACTAGGGGCTAATAAAAGGTAGATGTGCTATGGAAAAGCACTGGAAATGTTTCTCTCACCGCTAGTATATGGGTGAGGTAGGGTTAAGGAATTTATTTAAGTCTTATAGCCAATCCCTAAGTGAAAGGAAAATTCAGTGGAAATATGTTTTGAGTATGAATATTTTTAACACCTTTGCAGAGAGTAGGCGCCTCGATTTGTTAGACTTTCCATTTCGCTAAGATAGAAAGGCATAAAAGAGCGTTATTAGGCTAGCGAGGTGGGATTTAGAACGTCCCGATGATGTGCCTTAGACCATTATATCTTGATGATCGACGACGCGATGGAGTAGTGTAACGGAAGGGTTCCTTGTTTGGATATGGCTTTGCGAGATGTTGTAAGGACACAAATTTCCAATTGAGTCCATATATAGTTTTGGCTCAATTCCGGAAAAAAACATTTTTTTCATAGGATAATATTTAATTGTAATATTCTCAAGCCTATGAAGTGTTTGTTGAAGACGTAGTGGCAAAGAGTATAAAGTTTCATCAAATATGCCAGTTTGCGTGCCTCGTTTCTACGTCATCAACCATAGTTCCATGCTCCCAAGGTATGAATGCAATATTATATATATAGGAGCTTGGAACAAGTTTATTGGGTGTTAGGTTTTATAAAAACTACGTTTTGTTTTAAGAAAGAATTAATTAAAACTTTAAATAAATGTTTATAAAGTTTTCTGGGCTTAAACAAGAATATTCAAACTTTCTGGTTTTTCGTTCGATAGAGTCGTTCGAACGAGATTGTCGTTCGAACGAAAATGTCGTTCGAACGAACCTGCCAACGAGTTCCCATATTAGGCCACTGGAATGTCGTTCGATAAGTCGTTCGAACGAACCTGTGTTCGAACGAGATATCCAACGAGACTTCTAACGAGTTCCCTCTTTAAACATTCGGAACTTCATTAGAAATCTCGTTCGAACGAGATTTCGTTCGAACGAAAATGTCGTTCGAACGAGATTTAGGCGGGAACAGTTTTTGGCAGTTTTTTCACCCACTTTCCCACTTAGTTTTTAACCAACTTTTTCAGACTTAATATGTGCGGGAAGAACATTTTCCAATAAAACTTTTCCAAACTTTTCCATTCCATTCCATCTCTTAGAGAGAGTTTGAGAGCTAAAATTGTTTAAGGAAAATGTTCAAGTTTTGAGTGCTATTTTTCAAGAGAAAATATTTTATCACTCTAGTTTTACACCCATATTGTTTTATCCAAGTTCACATATATACATATCAATTGCTTGGAGTTTGGCACCGGTTTATCTCTTCCATTTCAAAGAGAAGTTTTGGTTTGCTTCTACATCCATCAAAGAAGAAGACGTTTTGTTGCGATTCTACCCACTTGGAGAAAGGCTCCATGTACGGGTGACGGTGACCATATAAAGTCCTATCGGTGGATTCCGAGACCGCGGTGGTGTTCCAAGGTTATCCGCTAGGAAGAGGTGTCTACAAGAAGAAGCGTTAAGGCTTGAGAGGGATCGAGTCGTGTGTTGTAAGTCTTTCTGTCTTGTACCTGTAATTTCGTATCTAGTGGATTTGTGGCTAGGGCCGTCTGAGGTTGTTTCCCGTCTTGGGTTTTTCCTCGTACATCGCGGCGTAGTGTGATTGATTTATTTTATCTTGCAAAATAACGTAGAACGCATGTTTAGAATAATTCAAGATAAAATTTGGTTTAAATTATCACACTCATTTAATTTGGTGCTAAATTAAATATTGGGTAAAGTTTATTTAATTCTAGTCATTTGCAAAAATTTGGTTTCGCCTAATTTGCTAATATTGATAAATATGACTTTGGCAAATTCTAGGACTTGCATTGATTTAAATTGGTTTAAGTGAAATTAATACTTGTGTGTGTTTTGTTTAATTTCACTTGATTTTATTTTAAGAAAATTAAAATTTAGCATTTGTTTGTTTAAGTTGAACCATCACCACCTTTACGCTTCCGCATCTCATGAATATATATAAAAGGAAATTATAAATTTATTTTTGAATTGCAAAAATTAAACTGCTCAACGTCTCCAACAGATGTCCCACGCATGAGGTCTTGGGCACTAGGGATATAGTTAGGATAGTTCTCATTTTACGTATGTTGTAAACACTTTGATCGTAGGGTTATTAGAAAGTAAAACCAGTAGGACTAGTGGCACCGACGTAAGGAGTTAAGTTGTGAGTTAACCACAAGAAGATTGGTGGGTTAACTTTATAAAGGATTGCGTTTTCAGGTACATTAAAAATTGGAGTTTGAAGCATTCGGATTGGGAAAACTCAGGTGTTATCACTAGGCTAAGAAAGTGAAGCACATTTTTAAAGAGAGTGTTACGTGTGTGACGTTTACAATGGTTGTATAGATAGGCATGGGTCAACAAGGTGTATGGTCACCTAGGTAAATAGAAGGGGCGTAGTATATAAAGTTGAAGAATATGCTGTGAGGAAGTTATAAGTGAGATTGAAGTTTGTTGGATGGAACGTCATAGGAGGCACGCGACAACCCAAGAGTGTAGGTCCTGTGACACCCCGACTAATTAAATACCGGGTAGCTACTCCTTTATTAAATTAAACCAAAATGCCAAGTTGCCTCAGTTAATAGCATCACTGTCGAAAACATTTTATTATTACTAACCACCTAGTATTTAAAAAGTAAGTTGCCAATTTTTAATTAAAGTCTGATTAACATGCAGTAAAAGATTTAATGCAAGAATAATATCACCATTCACCATAACGAAGTAATAGAATAACCATCACACGAAACAAATAAATCCGGAGGAAAACCTCCTCACAACAAACTCCACAACTGAAATGAATAACTAAAAACTGAATACTGAATCAATACATGCCAAAGTCTAAAGAAAACTGAAATGGAAATGTAACTCTAATGGAACTGGGCAACATGCTCTAAAACTGAGGAATAATGAACATGGAATCCAAATGATAGAAGCGTCTACAAGAAAATCCTTGTAACTTCCACAAACAGCTACAACTCGTCATCTGAATGAGTATCCTATGCATGGTGTCCTTGTGGCTGGGCACCTAAAATGGTTTTACAAGAAAAATAGATTTGAAAGCAAACGGGTCAGAGCCCGAATGTGGAGATATTTTAAAAACCTGCAAGTTCTTTAAAAACATTTAAAACATTAAATGCAAAGTACATGTTAGGACGTGCACTCACATGAAATTCTCACCTCTCGACTAACTGTGCACTCCTAACGTAAGTACCCATCTAAAATGACACAACCCACTAGCTAAGTAACATCATATCTAGCTAGACTGTCATAGGTTCTATCCTTATTACTCGGTTCCCATTATCATAATAACGCTTGCAATTAAATAGGGGCTTAACGTAAATTCAGGTTCTCATAAAAAGTAATACAACTCGTTATAGATTATCCCTTATGTTATTCCATAGTTATACACACAATACCATATGAAAGTTCTCATTTTACTAAGTGTATATTTTCCACAACATAAATATACAATATAAGCACCCCGAGACTAAGCTGCGGTTCACACATACTCTGCTATCCATCCCGGTACATCACGTACATAAGGATTACATATTCCCAATCTCTCAGGAATAGTTCACAGATAGCAACATCACAAATAATGGAGGCGAACACAGTCACATCACATGGGTCACGCACATACCTACACTCCCACGATCAGCGGACTTATTAACATCCCAATAAGTCTTTCTCTGACCTATGTTCATCGAGGTAACGAGTCTAAATCCGGGAAACACAAGGATTAGAGGGCCCTAAGCTAACGTAAACCTCTCGTGATAGCAAGTATGGTAGGTATGTCATACACACAAATCATATACCAATACTAAGTAAGCACACATCTTAGTAATCACCGTAGTTTAATTGTAGTACTTATCGCATTCTCGTACCAACTTAACATATATACAACTTATATAATCCCGGTCCATATTTATACGCGCCATAATTTTCTCACGTCGTAGTAGGCACTCACGTCTCGACTCAAATGTCTATTTGATTTGATCCACACTTGTATAATTTACTCCTCATTATATATCAAATGTCCCAAGTATACTATTACACCATCAAAAGAATGTTATCTCTATCCTCGAACAAGTTTACGGGACTCCCAAAATCAAAACAGGCCAAAAAGGCCTAAACTGCCAGCTCGTTATAAGTCTCGTTCGAACGAGGCTGTTCGAACGAGATTTCGTTCGAACGAACTGGGCTATCTAACGAGATCTCGTTCGAATGAGATTATCGAACGAACATCCCTCTCGTTAAAACCCCAAACTGTCAACTCGTTAGAAGCTCGTTCGAACGAGCTCGTTCGAACGACCTGGGTAGGTCTTCTAACGAGTGACCAGATTCAAGCCCAGAAATTCTATATTCGTTTTTCACCAATTTCTACACTTCTAATCTCAACCAAAATTCGTCCCAACAATGTTTTATGGTCTCTAATCATCCCTAAACATATCAAGGTTATATACAAATGTATTTTAAAGGACCAATTCATCCTAATCATCATCAATCCATCAAATCTCTACACTTTTCCCCAAACTTTAAAGAACATAAACCCTAAAATTTATGATCATCAATTTACTCAAATTAGATTCATTTTTGTTACATCCATCACATATTTACATCAGGGTAATCATTCCTCTACGATTCTACATGCAATTACTCCTCAACAATCAAATTCTAAGTCCAATTAAAATGGGTTTTTATTAACTCTAAAGAACAATTAGATTTATGTAAATTCCTACACATGGAAGATGCATTCTCTATAATAATTGAAATTAAACCACTTGCCTTGAGTTTATCTCTGATTTTGATGTTGGTTTGCTGAAGTTTTCTCTCTCTCTCTGCAGAATTCCCTCTCTACAAGCTTTCTTCTCCAAAGGTGGCTAGGGTTTTCTTTGGGAAAGTTTTGGAAACCTAATCTAATAACCCCCGTAGCTTATTGGGTCATTAAGGGTTGTTTAGTGGGTTTAGTGGGTCAATTCCCAATCAGATAAAAACTCTTAATTTTCGTCACTTTTAATTTCCAAAAATACGAAATTACCAAAATACCCTTTATGTTGTCGGTATGGCCTAAAAATACCCCGGGATCCAAACTAAACTCCCGCCTAGTGTTTTCTGACTATCTCGACCCTTCCAAACGCGTTGGCGCACTCAAAACGACCATACGGTTAATAGAATTTAAATTCACTTTTATAAATAAAATAATTATAACCTGACGCGACTGTCACCCGCGTCCCAATAAAATGTCCAAATTGTCGTATATCAATCTCACGACAAATTTCATAATTCAATATTCATATAACATCATATATACACATATAATCAAATACCAACTCGCATCTCGCTAGTATTTTAACCCGGATTAATTCCCAATTAATTCTCATTTAATTAATTAATCCCAAAAATAAATATTGCCAAAAAATACGGGGTATTACATACTTCCCCCCTAATAACAGAATTTCGTCCCGAAATTCGGAACTAGAAAGTACCTGGTAAGAACAACTCGGGATAACGCTCGCGCATCTCATCCTCGCGCTCCCATGTGGACTCCTCGACATTATGAAGTCGCCACTGAACACGCACTAATGGGACTATCTTTGACCGCAGTTTCCGCTCACTTCGGTCCAAAATAGCAATCAGTCCCTCCTCGTAGGAGCTATCAGGTTGGAGATCAATGTCCTCTACAGCAATATGAGAATGAGCTAAATTGTCTCTAAGATATTTCCTTAGCGAGGAAATATGAAACACATCGTGAATCCGATGCAAATGCTCCAGTAATCCAAGCCTATACTCAACCAGTCCAATCCGCTTAATAATAGGAAATGGTCCCACATATCTTGGTGCCAACTTCCCTTTCTTCCCGAAACGCATAATTCCCTTCATAGGAGATACTCTGAGCAAAACCTGGTCCCCTACTTGGAACTCTCTGAAGAACCTCTTCGCATCAGCATAGCTCTTTGGCCTGTCCTGAGCTACCCGAATGCGACTCTGAATTAACTCAATCCTTGCCGAAGTATCCTGAATCACTTCCGGCCCAAGTAGTTTGTTGTCCCCCACTTCTAACCAACATACTGGGGAACGAAAAGGTCTACCGTACAACGCCTCAAACGGAGCCATGCCAATAGTGAACTCATAGGAGTTGTTGTAAGCAAACTCAACCAGTGGAAGGTACTGCTCCCATCCACCCCCAAAATCAATAATGCACATGCGTAGCATGTCCTCCAACATCTGATTTGTGCGCTCGTTCTGCCCATCGGTCTGCGGATGATAAGCCGTACTCAACCGCAATTCCGTGCCCATGGCCTCCTGGAAACTCTCCCAAAACCGCAAAACAAAAATCTTGTCTTTGTCAGACACGATATTTAGGGGCACACCGTGAAGTCTCACAATCTCTGAAATGAAGAGTTGGGCATACTGTCCCGTAGTGTAGTCAGTCCTTACGGGTAAAAAGTGACCGACTTTGGACAATCTGTCCATAATTACCCAAACGGAGTCGTGACCCCTCTGCGACGTAGGCAACCCCGTGATAAAGTCCATGGATATGCTCTCCCACATCCACACCGGGACCTCCAATGGCTGTAGTAGTCTTGTCGGTCTCTGATGATCCACTTTTACAAGCTGACAAGTGGCGCATTTTGAAACAAAGTCAGCAATATCTCTCTTCATTCCGCTCCACCAATACTGACGTCTCATGTCTTGGTACATTTTGTCCCCCCCGGGATGTACCGCGAACCGTGAGCCGTGCGACTCTGCCATCACCTCGTGTCGTAATTCCTCTCCTTCCGGAACCACTAATCTCCCATTGAAGCGCAATCCCCCGTCTGAGCTAACGGTATAGGACTCGGCTCCCTCTGCTAGTAATCAAACTATCTGCTCTGTCAGAACGAGTCATTAGCCTGTGCCCGTACTACCTTCGTGATAATTTGCGGTGTAACAGTCATCACAGACATCAAAGATCGGGCCACTGCATCCTGTTGTCCCAATTCCTTCCACTTGGTCTTCCACACCTCTGCCACTTCATCTGCTGGCCTACGGCTCAACGCGTCTGCCACCACGTTAGCCTTACCCGGGTGATACTGGATATCAAACTGGTAGTCCTTCACAAACTCAAGCCACCTCCTTTGCCGCATGTTCAACTCCTTCTGCGTGAACAGGTACTGTAGGGACTTGTGGTCCGTGAACAGTTGGAACTTCTCCCCCAAAAGATAGTGCCTCCAAATCCGTAGGGCAAATACCACTGCTGGCAACTCCAAATCATGCGTGGGGTAATTCTTCTCATGAGGCTTAAGCTTACGGGAAGCATAAGCTATGGCCTGTCTCTCCTGCTGCAATACACCTCCAAGTCCTTGCAAAGACGCATCGGTGTAAACCAAATATTCAACTCCCGGTCTCGACAATGCTAACACAGGTGCTGAGGTCAATTTATTCTTCAATTCATCGAATGCCAACTGACAGGCATCACTCCAGATGAATGGCACACCCTTACGAGTCAGATGTGTCAAAGGACCTGCTATCTTCGAGAAACCCCGAATAAACCTCCTGTAGTATCCTGCTAGACCCAGGAAACTACGAATCTCCGTTGGTGTCGTGGGCTGTCCCCACTCCCTCACCGCGGATACCTTCCCCGGATCAATAGATATCCCCCGATCGGAAATAATGTGTCCCAAAAACTGGACCTCCTTCAGCCAAAACCCGCATTTCTCAAACTTTGCATACAACTCGTTCTGACGTAGTGTCTGCAAAACTTGCCTCAAATGCTTGGCGTGCTCCTCCTCCATTTGGGAGTAAACCAGAATATCATCGATGAAGACAATGACAAACTGATCTAGGAAATCCCTGAACAATCTGTTCATCAAGTCCATAAACACAGCTGGAGCGTTGGTCAAACCAAAAGGCATAACCCGAAACTCGTAAGAACCATATCTCGACAGAACGCAGTCTTCGAGACATCCTCCTCCCTGATTCGCAACTGATGGTATCCCGATCTTAAATCAATCTTTGAGAAGAAAGTAGCTCCTCTCAACTGGTCAAATAGGTCATCGATTCGAGGCAACGGATATTTATTTCGTATCGTGACCTTATTCAACTCCCGGTAGTCCACACACAATCTCAGTGAACCTTCTCTCTTCTTCACAAACAAAACTGGAGCGCCTCAAGGTGAGGTACTCCTGCGAATAAAGCCCTGACCTAACAGCTGCTCTATCTGATCTCGTAGCTCTCGCATCTCTGCCGGAGCCATACGGTACGGTGCGCGTGCTATAGGTCTCGTACCTGGTAATAGGTCTATAACAAAGTCTATCTCTCGACCGGGGGGTAGGCCTGGTATCTCCTGAAACACATCTGAATACTCCCTGACAACTGGTATCGAATCTAAAGGAATCACAACCTCCTTAGAGGTATCCTCCTCTATGTAATACAAATGAGCGGTCGATCCTCCCTATGGGCGAGGCATCGCCACTACAAACATCTCTTGCCCCGAAATGGCAAAAATAATGCTCCCACCGAAGCAATCAATCACGGCTCTATAATCAGCGAGCCAATCCATACCGATAATCACATCGTGAACATGCATATCTAATACCAACATGTCTGTAGGTAATACCAAACCACCAATCTCTACCGCCACTCCCCGGCATATAAAGAAAATAAGTGACCCACTCCCCAATGGTGAGTCGACACACGTCACTGTGCTCTCTGCCGTAGCTAACAATCCTAAGGCTTTCACGAAGTGTGTAGCTATAAAATAATGTGTAGCCCCCGTATCAAATAATACCCGACCCATAGTGCCATGGATAGGAAATGTACCCTCAATCGCGGGCGGTGCCTGTGGAACTGCTGCCTGGTGGACGTTATAGACACGTCCATACTGTAGTTGCCCCTGCTGAGCTGGGACTGCTGGAATGGGTGGCAATGCTTCCATATATGGTGGTGCGGGGAGAGCGGAGGGAAACATAAGCCTCTGCGGCTCCTGGTGGGCACCCTGCTGCTGCTGCTGTGGGGCCCTGCCCCTATCAGGACAATCATGTTGTTTATGGCCAGTCTTGCCACAAACAAAAAACTTCCCTGGGAAGTTCCCTCCTCTCTGCCACTGCTGTCCCCGGCCCTGGTGGCTGTTACCGTTCCTCCCTTGGCCCTGGTGAAACTGCTGCCCATTCTATCCCTGATGGCCGTTTGGACCCTGATGGCCCTGACGGAAACCTCCCTGTCCGTGCCTATAGTTCCCTGATCTGAACCTCTTCTGATCCCCCTGCTGGGAACCCTTCTCACCCTGTCTCTGCCCCTGAACAGATTGTTCCCCACCGGCACCATGTCCTCCAGTCCTGCCCTGATGGCTAGACTCTCCCGATCTCTTGCCCTCAGCCATATGAAAACGGTTATCCTGGCAGTGTAACAAAGCAGCGTTAACCACATCAGAATAAGTGTCCAACGAAAGGTTCCCTAACAGATGCTGACGGATCCTCCATGTCAACCCATCGGTGAATTTCTCAATCTTCTTCTTTTCTATCGGTATCTCATCCGGAACGATATTCAACAGATTCGTGAACTTGGCCTCATATTCGGCCACGGTCTTACCCTCCTACCTCAGACTCATCAATTTCCTCCTCATTTTCGTATGAACAGCGGATGGAAAGTACTTGCGGTCAAACCGCACCCAAAATTCCTGAATAGTGAGAGTATCCCTCTCCTCTACGGTGGTAATAGACTCCCACCACTGCAATGCAGATCCAACTAGCTTGAAAGTAGCTAGCACCTGCTTCTGAACTTCCGTGCACTCATACATCCTCAAGTGCCTCTGTATATCCTTCCTCCACTGGCTCGAGACTACCACATCTGAGCTACCTGCAAACTCTGGCAGATGCGCTTTCTGAAAAGCATCACGTACACGTTCCCAAGCAGACGGGAATGCATTTGCCTGTACTGGCGCGGCAACTGGCGCCTGAGGTGGTGCCTGCTGAACTACGGCAATTGCGGCATTTACCGCTTGGGCTACAATGGCTGCAACCTCAGCGGCGTTCATCATGCCCTAAACTGGAGCGGGCTGGGGTTCGGGCGTTGCATCCCTAGGAACTCGTCGTGCACGTCGTGGACGCATCTGAAATAAGAATGAAGTTTATAAGTTCGCAGTTATAAACTTAAAATAGCTGAAGAACGAAGCATACACAAAAAGAGTACAACAGTCCTAAAATATAGGGCTCTATATCAAAGAAAGCTTAGCGGAAACATAATAGCCGTACAGATCCTAAAGGACACTAAAACCTGATGCTCTGATACCACCTGTGACACCCCGACTAATTAAATACCGGGTAGCTACTCCTTTATTAAATTAAACCAAAATTCCAAGCTGGCTCAATTAATAACATCACTGTCAAAAACATTTTATTATTACTAACCACCTAGTATTTAAAAAGTAAGTTGCCAATTTTTAATTAAAGTCTGATTAACATGCAGTAAAAGATTTAATGCAAGAATAATATTACCATTCACCATAACGAAGTAATAGAATAACCATCACACGATACAAATAAATTTGGAGGAAAAACTCCTCACAACAAACTCCACAACTGAAATGAATAACTAAAAACTGAATACTGAATCAATACATGCCAAAGTCTAAAGAAAACTGAAATGGAAATGTAACTCTAATGGAACTGGGCAACATGCCCTAAAACTGAGGAATACTGAACATGGAATCCAAATGATAGAAGCGTCTACAAGAAAATCCTTGTAACTTCCACAAACAGCTACAGCTCTTTATCTGAATGAGTATCCTATGCATGGTGTCCTTGTGGCTGGGCACCTAAAATGGTTTTACAAGAAAAATAGATTTGAAAGCAAACGGGTCAGAGCCCGAATGTGGAGATATTTTAAAAACCTGCAAGTTCTTTAAAAACATTTAAAACATTAAATGCAAAGTACATGTTAGGACGTGCACTCACATGAAATTCTCACCTCTCGACTAACTGTGCACTCCTAACGTAAGTACCCATCTAAAATGACACAACCCACTAGCTAAGTAACATCATATCTAGCTAGACTGTCATAGGTTCTATCCTTATTACTCGGTTCCCATTATCATAATAACGCTTGCAATTAAATAGGGGCTTAACGTAAATTCAGGTTCTCATAAAAAGTAATACAACTCGTTATAGATTATCCCTTATGTTATTCCATAATTATACACACAATACCATATGAAAGTTCTCATTTTACTAAGTGTATATTTTCCACAACATAAATATACAATATAATCACCCCGAGACTAAGCTGCGGTGCACACATACTCTGCTATCCATCCCGGTACATCACGTACATAAGGATTACATATTCCCAATCTCTCAGGAATAGTTCACAGATAACAACATCACAAATAATGGAGGCGAACACAGTCACATCACATGGGTCACACACATACCTACGCTCCCACGATCAGCGGACTTATTAACATCCCAATAAGTCTTTCTCTGACCTATGTTCATCGAGGTAACCAATCTAAATCCGGGCAACACAAGGATTAGAGGGCCCTAAGCGAACGTAAACCTCCCGTGATAGCAAGTATGGTAGGTATGTCATACACACAAATCATATACCAATACTAAGTAAGCACACATCTTAGTAATCACCGTAGTTTAATTGTAGTACTTATCGCATTCTCGTACCAACTTAATATATATACAACTTATATAATCCCGGTCCATATTTATACGCGCCATAATTTTCTCACGTCGTAGTAGGCACTCACGTCTCGACTCAAATGTCTATTTGATTTGATCCACACTTGTATAATTTACTCCTCATTATATCTCAAATGTCCCAAGTATACTATTACACCATCAAAGGAATGTTATCTCTATCCTTGAACAAGTTTATGGGACTCCCAAAATCAAAACAGGCCAAAAAGGCCTAAACTGCCAGCTCGTTAGAAGTCTCGTTCGAACGAGGCTGTTCGAACGAGATTTCGTTCGAACGAACTGGGATATCTAACGAAATCTCGTTCGAACGAGATTATCAAACGAACATCCCTCTCGTTAGAACCCCAAACTGTCAACTCGTTAGAAGCTCATTCGAACGAGCTCGTTCGAACGACCTGGGTAGGTCTTCTAACGAGTGACCAGATTCAAGCCCAGAAATTCTATATTCGTTTTTCACCAATTTCTACACTTCTAATCTCAACCAAAATTCGTCCCAACAATGTTTTATGGTCTCTAATCATCCCTAAACATATCAAGGTTATATACAAACGTATTTTAAAGGACCAATTCATCCTAATCATCACCAATCCATCAAATCTCTACACTTTTCCCCAAACTTTAAAGAACATAAACCCTAAAATTTATGATCATCAATTTACTCAAATTAGATTAGTTTTTGTTACATCCAACACATATTTACATCAGGGTAATCATTCCTCTATGATTCTACATGTAATTACTCCTCAACATTCAAATTCTAAGTCCAATTAAAATGGGTTTTTATTAACTCTCAAGAACAATTAGATTTATGTAAATTCCTACACATGGAAGATGCATTATCTATAATAATTGAAATTAAACCACTTGCCTTGAGTTTATCTATGATTTTGATGTTGGTTTGCTGAAGTTATCTCTCTCTCTCTGCAGAATTCCCTCTCTACAAGCTTTCTTCTCCAAAGGTGGTTATGGTGGCTAGGGTTTTCTTTGGGAAAGTTTTGGAAACCTAATCTAATAACCCCCGTAGCTTATTGGGTCATTATGGGTTGGTTAGTGGGTTTAGTGGGTCAATTCCCAATCAGATAAAAACTCTTAATTTTCGTCACTTTTAATTTCCAAAAATACGAAATTACCAAAATACCCTTTATGTTGCCGGTATGGCTTAAAAATACCCCGGGATCCAAACTAAACTCCCGACTAGTGTTTTCTGACTATCTCGACCCTTCCGGATGCGTTGGCGCACTCAAAACGACCATACGGTTAATAGAATTTAAATTCACTTTTATAAATAAAATAATTATAACCTGACGCGACTGTCACCCGCGTCCCAATAAAATGTCCAAATTGTTGTATATCAATCTCACGACAAATTTCATAATTCAATATTCATATAACATCATATATACACATATAATCAAATACCAACTCGCATCTCGCTAGTATTTTAACCCGGATTAATTCCCAATTAATTCTCATTTAATTAATTAATCCCAAAAATAAATATTGCCAAAAAATACGGGGTATTACAGTGCAATGAGAGTTAGTACACCTAAGATAAGCAATCAGATGGCAGGAGTAGTCGATCATTAAGGTGACTTCCTTTTGGAAGGAGTTAGATGTCCTCATGTAGATGAGTGGAGGCCTGGAGTAGCGAATCTCTAATAGGATCAATAAGTTAGAGCGGTGGTTATGGGCTCGTTTTGTGCGATTATAGAACCACTAGGTGTGATTTGACATTATTAGAGTCAACCGTACGACCGAGGCAGTGTCGTAGCATATAGAGATTTAGTTAAGATTGTGGTTAATCTAGTGTGTTAGAGCATACACCTCGAGATAGGTGGGTACGATTAATAGGTACATGGTAGGCGACCATTGAATAGTACCATTTGACTTCGGTGAATTAGGACGTAGTGTAATTAGTGATCCTAGGTTGGTGGTGCAGGTTATATTTGAATTTCGAAGATGAAATTCCGTTATAAGGGGGGAGAATGTAATACCCTACACTTTTATGGATATTTAAATTACATAAATGGGTACAATTTGTAGATTTGAGGAATTTCTCGGAAAAATAATTTTTGGAGTTTTTGAGGGTTATATGATTTCCGATGGGTGTTACATTTACTTTTGGGATTAAGTAAATGAGTGGGACATTTTAATTACATATCGTAGTTGGGTAAAGCAACAAAGGATAATATTTTAATTGGAAAACGCATATTGAGATGTGTTGGGTTTAACCAGTGAATTGTAGTTAAGTACCTCGGATGGAGATTTCGAGTGTGCGTTTGGTTTCGTAATGGTCGAGATAGTAAGAATAGAGTATCCGGGAGTAATTCTTGGATTTTGGGAATTTTTGGACCAGTAGGGACTCGTAATTGAGTAAACGAGTCATTTTTGGGTTTATAAGGGATAAACCCTTATTTCTCTCTATATAAGGCACGAGAGATGGAAAGAAAAGAAAGAAAAGAGAGAAGAGGAAAGGAAGAGAGAAAAGAGGAGAAGATAAGGAGATTCCGGCCAAACTCCGCGGGATTCAACTCAAGGTCGTCGGATTTTATCCTCGAGGAAAGTGTTTACTTGCTTATTTCTTTTAAAGCATAAAGCCAAGGGTTAATCAATAGACCCTTCAGGATTTTTGACAATTTCGGCCAGTGTTGTTTAAATGGGATAAATTCCAAACATAATTGTTTGTAGCTTATTTAATTCAGGAAATAAAGATTCATTTAGGGAATTAATATCTAGCCATTTGGGGGAATTTATGGGGGTTAGGAGGGTGCAAAAATTGTCAGGATGCGACACGACACGACAGGGTTGACACGGCTGGACTCAATATTTTTTTATAAAATCGCTCAAGTGTCCGTTGAGGCTGTGCCATAGCTTTTCGGAAAGGTCTTCACAAGACTCACAACTTTGAAGTTCGGACGAAAATGAGATTTTGAAGTTTTGGAGGTCAAAAGTGCGATTAAAGTTGGTGCTGTGAATAGTGACGAATTTGGGGATAATTATCTCCAATTTTTTTCAAGAATCCATGAGATAATTATTAGCTCATATACAACCAATCAGGGAGAGGCCCATCTCATCCAAATACCATAACCCTAAGCCTATAAATAGAACCCTTGGGTTCTTTATTTTACACAGAGAGTTGTAGAGATAATTATAGAGAGAGCTTTATGTATAATTTTTGATTTCTTATCGAGGGCGAATAATTATTTTGTGAGTGGAATTTCTGTCAAGAATATTTGTGACACATCAATTGTAAGTTTGTTTATTTAATGAAATTGAGTATTCATTCTTGCAATTTTATTATGTCTACAATTATGCTAGCGTAATTTCCTCACTAGGACTAGGTGAAATTTATCATGTGTGATTAATATTGTGTATGATTTAATTTCGTCTTTACTTCCCGATATGTGCTAAACGTTTTAAAATTTTGGTATTCATTTAAAACAACACGAGAGTGTGTTTCTCGTGTCGTTTTAAACCTTCGGCATTGTTTGAAAAAATAAATTGATTGATAGCCCATGCTTTAAGACTATATTTTGAAATTTAAAAGTGAAATTTTTAAGGGAATAGGGATTTTAGGCGTCTAAATTTAGAGACGTTAAATTTTATTTTGGACTGCTAACGTGTTATTTTTTCGAATTAAATAAGACGAGGGTCGATTTAATTTAAGTTATAAAATCGGAAATGACGAATTTAAATTATTGCACGCTGTTAGTTTAACGTGATAAATGGATCCAACGTTCTAGTTTTCATGCTCCCTATCTCTCGTTAGTCTTACTTTTTGTTTGTGTTGCTTAGTTTAATATTACATCTCATCTTTGAACCCATTTCTCCTAGTTGGACAGTCACAAAAAATTTTAACAAAATAAAAATTGATAAATCCTCGTGGGTTCGACCCGTACTTACACTCGCTATTCTATAATAGCCCTTGCACTTGCGGTATTTTATAAAATTGACAACAAGTTTTTGGCACCGTTGCTGGGGATTTGTTCTATTTTTTTTGAAAAAAAATTGTGACTTTCGGACTAGTTTCTTTTACTTTTCGCGTTTTTGTTAGTAAAAAATTCATCAAGAAAAATAAAATAAAATAAAAATAAATAAATAAAATCTGATTTAATTTTTTTTTTTTAATACATAGCTTTTTTAGGACTAAGTTTATCCTAAAATACATAAAAAAATTGAAAAGAAATTGGAATTTTTTTTTCTACAAATTTCCATATTCGTTTTTTTTTCAGTAGGTAGACAATAAAATATATATATATATATATATAACTAATTTTTTTTCCTGTAGTAATTCTATTTTTTTATTAAGTATATAAAAAAAATTTGTTTCATAAATGTGCTTTATTTATTTTCTTAAATACACCACTAGTGCGTGTGTCATTTTTTTTTCTTCTCTTTTTGTTAACTTTTTTTGGTGTATGTGTCGCACTTTACGTTTGTTGCAGTTTTTTTTAGGAGCATATTCATTCTCGCAAAAAAAAAGTGAAGAAAAATTCGAAAAAGTGTTCAACAGTGCGCAAACGCGAAGAAAAAAATTGTGCAATCTTGCCACGAGTACAAGGAACTCTCGGGGACGACTGAAACATAGGCGACGTTTCCCTCCGATCGACGCCAACTTAAACTTCGGCGAGGCATAAACAAGTGACCGTAAAAAGTCCACATCGGAGGTACGTTTTTTTTGGGTGCTCCTACGTGGTTTAATTTTTCCTTTAATTTAGCACGTTGCATAAATTGAGTTAAGGGCAAAAACCGTGTGGAAGATAAGGTGGGGATTTTATCACCCTTCCTTACCCGAAAATCACTAATTAACCAAGCATTTTCATATCCCGAGCCATCACATTTAATTTAAAATCAAGTAGACATTGGCCTTAGGATATCACATAGCTCATAGGAAACCTCTTAACGAGGATAGAATTAAAAGCTATACCAACGCGAACTTGTGAAATCAATTCCGTTTAACCTTGTCTAGGATTGGTGGTTTTTAATGTGTCTTCATACCGACCACCTACCTGGAGGAAAAAATGGGTTTTGAGGCGATAACCGTAGTTGGTGGTCTTTTAAATTCTCCCTTGTCAAAGAGTGGGAGTTGTCTAATTAGGGAGATTAATTTGGAGACCCTTGTAGTCATCGATTAATCTCGGGAAAACTAGATTTTAAATTGAAATTCCCCTCACCTAAATTAGATAATTCAATTTGCTGTGTGTTAGCTAGGAATTACGTGGTTCGAGTCAAATATTTTTTTCATCACATAAAAAATAAAAAATAAAAAAAAAATCGAGTGAGCTGAATGTATGCGAAGTTGGTTTCGAAATCATATCAGTCGTTTGTCAAGTGTGGAGTCTAGCATTCCCGATACTTACGTAGGTAGATTTTCAATATTCACAGAGATGGGAGATGAGTTAGCACCACGTGCCCTTAAAGATTACCTTTATCCGACTAGGTGTAGTCAGACTTCATGCATACTTCTCCCTGATCACAATGCAAATAATTTCCAATTCTATTTGGGAACAATCCAATTGTTTCCCGTGTTTTGAGGTACTGAAAAAGAGGATCCCTACCTTCACGTGCATGAATTTAAGGAGATATGTGGGACCATTAAGTACCAACAACTCTTAGATAAGATTGTTAAGCTTAAATTGTTTTCGTTCTCGTTGAAAGACAAAGCTAAGAGTTGTTTTAACTCGTTAAAACCCGAATCCATCACTACTTGGAACCAATGAGTGTCACCTTCTACAACGATTCTTTCCTAACCAAAAGACGGTGTCAATACGTCACGCCATCAACACATTTAGCCAAAAGGAGGGAGAAGCATTGTGGATGTATTTCGAGCAATTCAAGGACTTGCTGTTGCAATGCCTGCACCATGGGATTGAAATGGGACGCCAAGTCTAAATTTTATATGAGGGGTTCGATTGTAGCACCCGAACTATGCTCGAGTCACTATGTAATGGTGATTTTTCGAGAAGAGTGAGGTCGATGCGTGGGTATTTCTAGAAGCCATAGCCAAAAAGTCCCAGCGATGGGCACCCAATAGAAAATCTAGATCCACCCCCTCCAATGAGGGTTTCACTCACCAAGTCGAACAAAGTTATGATTTAAATGCCAAAGTGGCCACATTGGCCCGACGTTCAGAAGCTTTTGAGACAAGCAAAGAGGACAATCAAGCCGCATCTGCGACCGTTCAACATGTAGGTTCCCCTATGTGTATACTTTGCGATGCATTCGACCACTTAGTCGAGAATGTCCCCGCCCTTCTGACCCACAAGGCACGTACCGAGCAAGATAATGTCCTTTATCAAAATAGGCCAAAGTATGACCCATATTCCAATGCATACAATTCGGGGTGGAGAGACCACCCCAATTTTTCATGGTCCAAGGGTCAATACTAAGAAAGTGGAGGTCAATCTTCTTCCACTTACGGGTTTCCAAAAGAATGCCCTCGAACCATCGTATCCTTCTTCCCAAAAGATCCAAGCTTTAGAGGATACGATGAATTTGCTTGCTCAAAGTACCCTCCAATTCCAGCAAACCACTCAAAATGTCCTCCAATCCACCCAACAGAGCTTGCATGCAAATACTCAATCCATAGCCAAACTCGAGGTTCAAGTGAGTCAATTAGCGAACACGTTGAGTGAGAGAAACAAGGGAACATTCCCGAGTCAACCTGAGCCCAATCCTAAAGGTAACTTACCTAAAGGTCAATATTTTGTGCAAGATAATGTCGGTTCATCACAAACCCAAGAGGATGTCAAAGCAATCATCACGCTTAGGTCTGGTAAGGAGGTCGAAAAGAATATCTCACCACTCATCGAGAGTGAATCTGAGAAACTTAAGGAGAAGGAAGATCCACATGTGGACCCAACTTCCTCTCCACCCTTATCTTCCGAGCCATTTATAGAGACCTATGTTCCAAAAGCTCCATTTCCCCAACGATTGGTGCCCCAAAATAAGAAGGCACGAGTTGATAAGATGTTAGAAGTGTTCAAGAAAGTACAAATCAATATCCCACTGCTTGACGCTATACAACAAGTCCCATCCTACGCCAAATTTTTAAAGGACCTTTGTACCTTCAAGAGACAAACCAACGTGCTTAAGAAAGCTTTTCTCGCTGAGCAAGCTAGCTCGACATTTCCTATAGAACTCCCATCAAGTATAAGGATCCCGAGACGCCGACGATCTCTATCAAGATAGGGGAACATCACTTTGAGAAAGCTTTATTAGACTTGGGAGAAAGCATGAACCTTCTGTCGTACATCGTGTACGCAAAACTAGGTTTGGGGGAGTTGAAACCCACTAAGATGACCTTGTCCTTGTCCGATCGATCCATTAAAATACCTCGAGGTGTTGTATAGGATGTCTTGATTATGAGTTTATCTTTCCGGTAGACTTTGTGGTCTTAGACACGCAACACGTACTAAACTTATCCACACAAATCCCGATCATCCTCGATCGACCCTTTTTGTCCACCTCTGACGCTGTCATTCGATGTCGTAGTGGGCAACTAAACCTATCGTTTGGGAACATGACCATGGATTTTAATGTTTTTAATTTAGAGAAGTCATCGTCCGATGAGGGAGAGAATAAAGTCAAGTACGTTCAAGAAGTGAACGATGTCGCTACTCCACAGGATAGTGACCCAACTGATCTACGTGATTGGTCAACCGACTTGTCTCTAGATATGAGTCTTGAAGATTTTGAAGAAGAATTTGGTTCGGTTAATGAGGATCTTACTGTTGAAGTTCAATCGTGGTTAGACTCATTTCGTTACATAGAGGAAAGAAACTGGGACGATAGAATAGACCAACTCCTTCTATGTGAACACAAGCTCGATCCTTTTGAGTGTATGCTGACATGTGATATTTTATCTACTAGTGATGAGATTGGAAAAATCATTCAAGTGTTTCCACCTGTTGACGCATGTTTTGTGAGGCCGTATTGTCCTGTTCCACCACGTCCACCTGTGTCATATGAGTGTTTGGATGAGATGGAGGAAATGAGTAGAGGAACGTCCGATTTAGAGCCAGATTTATTCATTCTTGAGTTTGAGGGAAACCTAAGCTTAGCGTGTCATTCAAAATTTTATAGTCTCGGAGAGACTGACCATCTCTATTATAATGTGATTGCGCATTTTGATAATTTCACTCACAACATTCATTATGTTCATTCATATGTATACTTTGTCGATTGGGTTGACTCTCAATTGTTCAGACTTTTGATTTATGATGAAAGGAATGTGAGATTGGTTGGAAGTTGGTAACACAAGTGGAAATTCACAGGTAATATTGTCCTTTTACTTTTGTACTTTATTTACTTTGTCCATATTTTTAGTTTGAGCATAAATTGAGGACAATGTAAAATTTAGGTTTGGGGGTAAGAATAATATTTTTGAAAAAAAAATCCAAAACGATTTTCAATATAATTGAGTTTTGAAACGATTTCTTAATATAGAATTAATTCATCGATCTCTCAACTTATGAAAAGTTTTACACATTAGACATATAATATGACCGAAAATGGATATTGAGGAGAAAGTTAACTTGCTTAACGAATAAATATGGAGATTTTAGCCAGGTGAAATATTGTGCCATTCATCGTTTTGAGAAATTTAAATCAATCCGAGTTAAAACAACTCAAACTTTCCTTCAATGATAAATTCGTTGATGATCTCAAATTCTTTGTCTTGTTCCATTACTGAAAACAAAAGGTCAAAATGTGAATCTTAAGAACTAGAAGTCTTAATAAGTCATCTTGAGACACAAACAAACTTAACAAAACTTGAGAAATGAGATTAGGCCATCATTTAAAAGCCTGAAAATTAAGCCCAAACTCCAACATTTTTTACATTATTACATTGCAAGCCCATTTGAGCCAAAAAGAAAATAAGCCTTTTATTGAAAGCCCACTATCCTACCCAACTCCAACTAGGAGTTTAAAGCCCATAAAAAGAAGCCATAACCATTTTCTGAGAATACTAGGGTAAAATTACGGTTGGAAAAAGGCCAAAAGAAAATGAGGTTGCAAAAATAATGTGTGAAAAGAAGAGAAAAAAAAAAGGTGAAAAAAATGTGAGTTTGAAAAGAAAAAGAAAAATGGAGATTGGATGAAAAGTGCCTAAAAGTCAAAATACCGAAAAACCTCTATATTCTCAGAAAATTTTGAACTCCAAAAGTCATTCTTTTTAGCCAAAATCTGAGCCTACAATACAACCAAAGAAAGTCCTAATCGATCTCAAGTGAAGTTAGTTATAGTGGGGAGAAAAGATGAATATGATCTATGGTGTGATTCAATATTTTCAATAAGTAATCGATTTTCCATTCATGAGATCGTATTCATCCATTATAAAAAAAAATCATTGTGTATATGTGAAATTTGTTCATATAAATTTACTCTTTTATTCACATATACCGAGAGAAAATAACCCATTTTCGAGTGTTCGATTGAGAGTGCATTCCGTGAGATTTTGAAATCAAAATGAACTTTCGGATAAGAAATGTAACGATCAGATCTTTTGAAATGAACGGTTATATTGTCTATGCACACACACACGATAAGTTGAGATTGAGAAGTGAAGTTCTACTATATTTATGAAGTTTGCATTCAAACTTGATTATATTACTTTTGAGTCTTTTGTATTCAGTCAAGTTTTTGAATTTTGTGGGTATATTCACTGCAAACCCTCACGAGACAAAACTCGTCCACTAGGGTAACCTAGGGGTTTAACGGCTTGTTGCACATGCTAAGTGCAACCATGATTCCTACGAAAATGAGTTACATTTTAAAGTTTTGATTTTTGCTCGAGGACTAGCAAAGTTTAGGTTTGGGGGTATTTGATACGTGCATTATTTTGTATGAATTATGCCCAAATCTAGACCTTGTTAGACCCATTGTATCATAAATAATGAGTTTTTAGAGTCTTTTTCGTAAATTAAAAGAAACATGCAAGTTTAAATCAAATTTGAGTTAAAAATGTGATTTTAATAACTCTGGAGGGTGAAACTATAATTTCAGAAACTTTATGGGCCTAAAAATAATTTATAAATATTTATCTAGGCAAAATAAAGTTCTCTATGAAATTTGGTTGAATTCTGAATTAAAACGAGAAATTAATGAATTTCGGGGGCTAAAATGCAAAGAGGAGTAATTTTGTAAATTTTATATATTTGTGACCCTAAATTTGAATTAATTATTTTTATTTTTTTTTTCATTTTTATAGGTACCCCGAAAATTTGTATTACAAAGGAGTCGATGTGCAAAAATTGTCAGGATGCGACGCGACACGACACGGTTGACACAGCTGGACTAAATATTTTTTTATAAAATCGCTCAAGTGTCCGTTGAGGTTGTGCCATAGCTTTTCGGAAAGGTCTTGACAAGACTCACAACTCTGAAGTTTGGACGAAAATGAGATTTTAAAGTTTTGGAGGTCAAAAGTGCGATTAAAGTTGGTGCTGTGAATAATGACGTGAATAGTGACGAATTTGGGGATAATTATCTCCAACTTTTTTCAAGACTCCATGAGATAATTATCAGCTCAAATACAACCAATCAGGGAGAGGCCCATCTCATCCAAATACCCTAACCCTAAGCCTATAAATAGAACCCTTGGGTTCTTTATTTTACACAGAGAGTTGTAGAGTGAATTATAGAGAGCTTTATGAGTTTTTGGTTCCTTATCGTGGGTTAATAATTATTTTGTGAGTGAAATTTCTGTCAAGAATATATGTGACACATCAATTGTAAGTTTGTTTATTTAATGAAATTGAGCATTCATTCTTGCAATTTTATTATGTCTACAATTATGCTAGCGTAATTTCCTCACTAAGACTAGGTGAAATTTATCATGTGTGATTAATATTGTGTGTGATTTAATATCATCTTTACTTCCCGATATGTGCTAAACATTTTAAAAATTCGGTATTCATTTAAAACGACACGAGAGGGTGTTTTAAATCTCTGGCATTGTTTGAAAAAAAAAATCATTTTTTATTTTAAGTATGAGTACTTTTTGATGGGTTATACTTTTATTAAATTGATTGATAGCCCATGCTTAAAGACTATTTTGAAATTTAAAAGTGAAATTTTTAAGGGAATAGGGATTTTAGGCGTTTAAATTTAGAGACGTTAAATTTTATTTTGGACTGCTAACGTGTTATTTTTTCGAATTAAATAAGACGAGAGTCGGTTTAATTTGAGTTATAAAATCAGGAATGATGAATTTAAATTATTGCACGCTGTTAGTTTAACGTGATAAATGGATCTAACGTCCTAGTTTTCACGCTCCCTTGATTATATCTCTCGTTAGTCTTACTTTTTGTTTGTGTTGCTTAGTTTAATATTACATCTCATCTTTAAACCCATTTCGTTTAGTTGGACAGTCACAATAATTTTTAACAAAATAAAATTTGATAAATCCTCGTGGGTTCGACCCGTACTTACACTCGCTATTCTATAATAGCTCGTGCACTTGCGGTATTTTATAAAATTGACAACAAGTTTTTCTACACTTGAGTTGGATCATCTTCCTTCACCTTTTATCCCACTTAACCCACCCATTATTTCACACTCTCCACCACATTATTGAGACCTAGTCACGATACCTCAATAATTCACATATGTTTATCTAGGTCCTTACTTGAAACCACCTTCCACCATTCCTAAGAGTATACGTGGTGCCACTCTCACCTGTGACATTGAGCTTGTTTCTTCACGCACACCACTTACTTGTGGTGTTATTTTTTATATGATTAGCTTATCAATGTGTCATGGTGCGACCATTATCACTGTCTATTTATAAAACAATTGTGCAATTTTATGAGCCCCACCAAATCCCAATTTCTAAGCCATATTGCCTTCCCATCCAATTAGAGCATCATGCTTATAGGGCCCTTGTTTCCCTCACCTTTACACTCAATAAGTTCCGTGATCGGTGCTTTTTCACCCTCATCCTTTCCTTTCTTACCTATACAATTCTCCTCATCCACCCTTGGTCCACCGATGCTTTGCATCGCGTGAAGCATTTTGCCATATAAGTGCATTGACCTTTTAGCCTTTATCTAACAAGACTGATGCTTCAGTCTTGTTTAGGGGTGATTATCAACACCTAATGATTCTACCACCCTGTGCTTTCATTGTTCTTATCTTTTGGATGATAATGGTTTGGTCTGGCTGAAGACGTTAAACTTAGCGCTACCAGGAGGCAGACAACTGTTCCTAAGTATGAGTTTTATCCTGTTTTGTAGGCCCTTTTTTCTATATGGAGAGTGTTTTTAAGGATGACAAAATAATTTTCTTTTTATGAATTTTTTTTTCCAATTTTTAGCTCGCACTAAGTTGTGAACCAATTTTAACTTAACCAAATTTTATCTTGATTAATCCTAAACATTCATCTAGTGATTAAAGCAAATATAGTAAGGGAAAGAATGCTCACAACACCGGGTGTACAAGAAAACCATTAAGGGAACTATGATGTGAAATTATAAGGAACAGACACAGGTCTTACTCAACGACTCTATTCCCACGAGACATGAAGCTCTTCTGATCTTCAACCACTCCCCCACAGTGCCCACACAGAAAGTCCTTCTTCCACAATGCTCATCCACAGCACACACATCCACGTATGTCTCGGTGTCCACCGATATGGATTGTAACATCTACGATGTTAAACATGGCTCTTCCACTTCTCCATCGGAAAGCCTACCAAATTTTTATGTAGAAAAAACTCTGAATGGTGCCAACAAAGATCACTATATCAAATTATAATGAAAGATCGGATCTTTGAAACTCTAAGGATGTTTTATACTTGGAAAATGTTAGAAAACTTTGTGTAGAAAACGTACTAGTTTGTAAACTATTTTTTAGAATGGACACTTGATGAAATTCTAAGAAAACACGCCTTAAATAATTTTCTTAATTCGACATCTCGGTCGAACGACATAGGCATGTCGCTCGAACGACATCCCCATATTGCTCGAACGACTCATATGGTTGTTTGAACAACAATGCGCATGTGTTTAATTTTAACACAACTCTAAACTATCTTTATCTCTGAATAAACGAAGTGTAATCCTTTTAAAACTCTTTAAAAGTATTTTAACAACATTTCTTTAATGAAATAACATCCTTAAACAATTTAAAATAAATTTCGAGTCCCATTAAAATTATGTATTCATATTTGAGTGATCTCGGAACGCAATTTTACTTGAAGACAAAGTTTTCACCATAAATAGCATGATAAATCTTTGAATATTTGCCGTAATGTCTTCAATAAATTTCAATACGTCATAGTTTGTGTGGGATCGTGATAATAAAAATACAACCTATGACTCAAACGTGTTTTGTTCCGAATATAAGCCAAATAAACATACAACGGACTCAATTTGAAATTTTGTCCTCACATGTTTGGGTGTGGTGTTTCACACCATCCAATGCTTTACCATGTTTATAAACTTATACATATTTTTTTCATCACTTATTTAGATTTATCTTTGATACGTGTGGTCCTCTTCATTAGTGGTTGATTATAGTAATCTCTTTTCAACTTTATGCTCTCAATTTTAAAAATATTTTATTTAACATCGAGGGTGATGTTCCTTTTTGTTTGGGGGTGAGGAATTTTATCAAAATCGTACCTCTTTTGAATTTTTTTATAAACAGTACTTTTTTTTTTTTTAAATGTGCTTCTTTTTTCATCTCTCTCATTGACGTGAATTTTCTATCATCCATCTTTTAAGTCTAAGAATCAAGCTAGATGATATTTTTTCTAAATAGCTTATGTAATACGTAACAAGGCATTTTGCACCATGAATTTCTACACTCAATAAAATTTGTGCACTTATCACATCACTAAGGTTTAGAGTTGAAAAGTACTATAGTTCTTAAGAAAACCTTGAGGATCACCAATGGAGACTTTAGCTTGTGAGATTTGTAAATTTCACCTTTATGAGAGTTTTATGTAATTTTCGAATCACAAGTTGATTCAACTTTCTTTGGACCCGCACTTAATCATTATATGATATCATTATTCTTCACTAAATTTTTGACTTAATCACTAATAATGACATCACTTTCGAGTTGTAAGAAACATGTGTCGCAAAGTTTGTCCTGATCACCAGACTTTCACCCATACCTCAACCAAATTCCATTTTATCATACATCATCACCATATACCATTCCTATTTCCATACCACCTATTTTCACCCACCATTTTGAAAAAGGGAAGAGTGTTGAAAGCATAAAAGAGAAAAGTCTTCATAAAGAGTATTTGCATTTTTAGCAAATACCTCTATCAAAGTTCATTTAAATGGAAAAAAATCTAGATACAAATGTATGTTGGGGTTATTTGTAATTTTTAGAAGATTTATCTTAGACATTGACGAGTATTCGAAAGTTAAAAAAAATGTGTGAAAAAAAAAAATTCAAAAAGAGAAAGTGAAAGTTACAATCAAGTTCTTGTGAAATAAAGACATTTATTCCTCAAGTGTAATACACTCTTCCTTAACATCCAACATCCATCCATCATATCACCATCCTATATTATCTCATCAAATCCTTCTCATTTCATTTCTCCCCACACCCATAAGCAACCATATTTTTCCCTAAGTGTTCGAGCAAATAAAGGTCAACGTGGTGAATAACTTGACGCTATCACTATATTGATTAGCATTCTTTTATGAGATCATCTTTCTTTCTAAAATACTCGTTCTTTCTTATATGTGTGTGAGACGTTTGACCTTGCTTACTGATAAGCACTAAAAAGTGTCTATTTTATGCCCCGAATAGATACATTTTAGTCACTCATTTTTAATAAAAATGACCTTATGTTCGTATTTATTTATTTCTCAGGTCAATACGCAGTTGCGGTACAAATAATGCTAAATCAGTACAATTGCGACTCAATAGCGGTCAAAAGCGTGCATCGAATAAATCAAATGAGATCGTGAAGTCTGGAGTCCAAATTGAGCTTGTCCAGAAGAGTTCCGATGCCCCGAACTAGTCCCATAATCTTAACCTAGCCCAGACCCAGCCCAGACCATTCCCCGAGCCCCGTGTGTGTTGAGTTTGTACCTTTATTATTTTTTTAGATTTTTATTTTTAGCCATTTTATTTTTAGGATTTATTAGATTTATCTAGAAATTTCTAGGATTTATTTTCCATTTTTCTATTTCTTTATTCCGGTCTTGATTTTTTTATTAGTTTTTAATTTTTAATCTTTATTTTAATAGGATTAATTTTTTGGAATTTATATTTTTTAGTTATTAGATTTCATTTTATATATTTTCTTATATTTTAGTTTTATTTTATTAGGATTATATATTTTTAGTTTTAATAGAGTTTTATTTTATCTCTTTTTATTTACATTTTTTTATTAAGTTTGAGATGTTAGTTTTTTTTAGTTTTATTAGATTTTAATTTTTTATTTTATTTTATTTAGTTTAGTTTTATTTTTATTTTTTTTAGTTTATATTAATTTTAGGGGTACAAATTAAACACACACTATAGTACACCCAACACATTCACCTCACCCTCATACTACCACCCTGCACCCTCCTACACCCAAACCACACTCCATCATCTTCAACCATAAACCCCCCACACTAACCTTTCACCACCATTAAAACAAAACAAAAAAAAAACCATTACCATCTCTCTTTCTCCTCATTCTCGCACCGAACTCGAGCCCCTGAACCCGTCGGCGTCTCGCCCAACTCCGGCCAGTCCCGATGACCTCCTGCCTCATCCAGCAGCAGCAAAAATCCGGCGACCTCTACCCCCCTGTCGCTGGCCATCTCCGGCTAATACCTTTGACCCGATTCCCTTTTTCAGACCCAAAACCGCAATCGAACTCCGACCGAAACCAACTCATACCCGTCGGACCTGCTCGACATCCCAAACTGCGACACACCTGCCTCAGCTGCTCGGTTCAACCCGAGTTCGCCCAAATCGTCCCACATCTAAAACTGAAAACCCATTACACCCAAATCCCTTTAAAATCGAAATTTTCCACCAAAGCCATGTGCAAATCCAAGCTCCATTTTAACTTTTGAATTGGTCATCTTCCAATCCCAACAAAATCTCCATATCCAAAACAAAATATCATGGGTCAATGAAAGAGAAGGAACAACTCATTTATAAAGAAGACTCTCAACAGCAACAAAAAAGGGAGAGACGCAGAGAGAGAGAGAGATAGTGTATAATATGTAAAATACAAAAAAATTAGGTTACCTTTAGAATAATTTTTAGGTTTAGTTTTTAGTCTTCTTTTTGTAATCAAGTGCTGAAAATTGTGAAGAAGTTGACGCTATCACTATATTGATTAGTATTCTTTTATGAGATTATTTTTCTTTCTAAAATGTTCGTTCTTTCTTATATGTGTGTGAGACGTTTGGCCTTGCTTACTGATAAGCACCAAAAAGTGTCTATTTTATGCCCCGAATAGATACATTTTAGTCACTCATTTTAAAAAAATGACCTTACGTTCGTATTTATTTATTTCTCAGGTCAATACGCAGTTGCGGTACAAATAATGCTAAATCAGTACAATTGCGACTCAATAGCAGTCAAAAGTGTGCATCGAAGAAATCAAAGGAGATCGCAAAGTCTGGAGTCCAAATTAAGCTTGCCCAGAAGAGTTCTGATGCTCCGAGCTAGTCCCGTAATCTTAACCTATCCCCGACCGAGCCCAGACCATTCCCCGAGCCCCTTGTGTGTTGAGTTTGTACCTTTATTATTTTTCTAGATTTTTATTTTTAGCCATTTTATTTTTAGGATTTATTAGATTTCTTTAGAAATTTCTAGGATTTATTTTCTATTTTTCTATTTCTTTATTCTGATTTTGATTTTTTTATTAATTTTTAATTTTTAATCTTTATTTTAATAGGATTAATTTTTTGGAATTTATTTTTTTTAGTTATTAGATTTCATTTTATATATGTTCTTATATTTTAGTTTTATTTTATTAGGATTATATATTTTTAGTTTTAATAGAGTTTTATTTTATCTCTTTTTATTTACATTTTTTTATTTAGTTTGAGATGCTAGTTTTTTTTTAGTTTTATTAGATTTTAATTTTTTATTTTATTTAGTTTTAGTTTTATTTTAATTTTAATTTTTTTTAGTTTGTATTAATTTTAGGGGTACAAATTAAACACACACTATAGTACATCCAACTCATTCACCTCACCCTCATACTACCACCCTACACCCTCCTACACCCAAACCACACTCCATCATCTTCAACCTCAAACCCCCCACACTTTCTCTCCTCTACCTCCATAACCTCTCACCACCATTAAAACAAAACAAAAAAAACCCATTACCATCTCTCTTTCTCCTCATTCTCGCACCGAACTCGAGCCCCTGAACCCTCCGGCGACTCGCCCAACTCCGGCCAGTCCCGATGACCTCCTGCCTCATCCACGCAGCAGCAAAAATTCGGCGACCTCCACCCCCTGCCGCGGGCCATCTCCGGCAAATACCTTTGACCCGATTCCCCTTCTCAGACCCAAAACCGCAATCGAACTCCGACCGGAACCAACTCATACTCGTCGGACCTGCTCGACATCCCCAACCGCGACACAACTGCCTCAACTGCTCGGTTCAACCCGAGTTCGCCCAACTCGTCCCACATCTAAAATCGAAAACCCATTACACCCAAATCCCTTTAAAATCGAAATTTTTCACCAAAGCCATGTGCAAATCCAAGCTTCATTTTAACTTTTGATTTGGTCATCTTCCAATCCCAACAAAATCTCCATATCCAAAACAAAAGATCATGGGTCAATGAAAGAGAAGGAACAACTCATTTAAAAAGAAGACTCTCAATAACAACAAAAAGGGAGAGAGAGAGAGAGAGAAAGAAACAGTATGTACATAGTAGGTACATAAAAAAATTCCAGAAAAATAAAAAAAAATAAGGGTTACCTTTAGAATAACTTTTAGGTTTAGTTTTTAGTCTTCTTTTTGTAATCAAGTGCTGAAAATTGTGAAGAAGTTGGACGCATGTCAAGGCGCATTTCAAGACAAATTATTGGAAAAAATTGCGTATTGTATTTCTACATTCTCTTTTCAATTTATTTCCTTCTTGAAATATTATTTATTGTTGTTTATGCACACATGAAAATGTTTGGCTAAACACCCCGTTCAAGGGGTGGGATGCACTGTGAATGATATTAATTTTATTAATCAATTTCATTAATTTTATATTTCTAGGTCAATTAATTTTTAACTGTCACCAATTAATTTATGTAACGAGAGTTGGTAAATGAATTGAACAAATTAATGTTTGAATTTAGGAATCGAACTAGAGATAGGTTTTTTTGATATTTGAATATTAATTCGGTGTTGAAATTTGAGGATTGATATTATTTTCGTTAAATTGATCCTAGCGGGTAATTTTCTGAAAATAGTATAAGTCCTAATTTTTCATTGTGTGACATTCGTAAATTAATTTTTTTAAAAAGATTTTATTAAATTTATAATTTTAACGAGAGTTAGATTATCGACTTAATATTATCTCGAAATATTTCAAATTAATAAATTGAGAAATTAAAATAATTGAAAATGTAGTGTAATCTCATCTCTTGATTTTCTCACATATTTCACACTCGGTTGCCCATTATTTTATTTTATTTAGTCATTTAGTAATTTTAGCATTTGTTAGTTAATTTTTTCCTTGAAATTGTTTTAAAAAAATAAAAAAAAATAGCGAAACATTATTTTCATTAAAAAATTGAATTGCAAGTTTTCACATAAATTGTTTCACCTTGGAAGTTGGATTGATACCCGTACTTACCGCAATACGAGCTATTTTTAGACAAGTTTTGTATGTACTCAAGAGAATTTTGAGAGTGGCTTTTGAAGACAACGATATACCCAAAAAGCTTCTTATCAAATGGCGTCGTTGCCACTTTCTTGACGTGGAGACAAATTGAAAACTTGTAATTTTTATTTTTTAGTTGCAATTATTATTTCCTCCTCCCTCTTCCTTAGACTGGTTGTATAGGATTTTTGAAGCTGTATATTTATTTGGGTGCATTTTGACACCATATTATTTTGTAATAATTATTCCATAAAAAAAAAAGCGAAAAGGGACACCGGACAAGGTAGAGAGAGGGCATCCATGGAGAGGATTTTTGAAGCCTCTCTACTTTGTGTCGGTAGGACTCCCAGGGACGACTGAATTTTGGAGAGATTCCCCCCGGTCGACTCAACTCGGTCTTCACCCCACGTGTGTAAAAACCGTGGGAGGTACAATTTGTTTTATCCCTCGCGAATTTCCTGTAAGCGAGTTCATTTTTGTGTGATTAATTGCTCCTATGTGCTTTTAATTTCTGCATCGCACTTAAATTGAATAGTTTGATGAATTAATTTACCTAAGACCTGGACCCGGTCATTGAAACGCGAAGGGATTTCATCACCTGACTCACTCGCTTATCCATTATGTGCTACCCTAGCTGTCATTAAATTTAAAATCAATCAACTAGCTAGCCCCGTAGGACCACATTTTTACAACAGGCAATCACAAAGAAAAATTTCGTGAATTTTCATCACCCTCGGACTTAATTAAAATTTGACTACCCCTTTCACTAATTTTGCAGATAATAATTGGCTATGTGCTCGTTTGGATTTTTTCTTAACTCGTGTGTGTCCAATTCCATTCTTTAGGTAGTCGGTTTTAGTTAGTTCGACTAAATCAAGATTCCAATTTTTCCCATTTTCCGAAAAATACCAAAAATATTTTTCTTTTTTTAAAATATTTTCAAAAATCCTAAAAAGATTTTTTTTCCATATTTAAAATACCAAAAAGATTTTCCTTTTCTTATTTTCAAAAATCATAAAAGATTTTCTTTTCTTTTGAAAAATATTTAAAAACCGAAAAATATTCCTCTTGTCATGGCCGAAGAACATCCTTTACGGGAATACTTTGGCCATTTCACATTCTCTCGAAGTTTGTTTGATGATAAGCCCGAATCGACCCTTGATTCATTAATTCAGGGCTTTAACTCTCACACGCACACCGTTGATACTCATGTGTCGTCCATACACACATATCATCTTCCACCGCCTCCGGTGACGAGTGTCAACCCATCACATGCTTCGCCGTGCACACACTTCTTTCTTAGTGATCACTTGTCCCATGAGTTTCCATTTATATTCTCTCCATCTGAATCCACCTTGAAACATGTGTATCCCTATGACACTATTCTGGACCCACCCTCGACGTATTGTCACGACGTATCTAATGTCGAGGGGTATGAGTACCCAAGATATTCATGGCGGCCTAATCACCCTTCCATGCAATATGAATCCCAACGCCATGTTGTGGATCCGTATGGTTTCCAACAGTTGTCATCGCCACCTCGTGCACCTCATACCTATCAGTCCCCTTCATATGCTCCTCATGGTGATCACACGTTTGTCCCTCACGGAGATGCTTCTCTCGTGTATGACGAAATTGGTCCCACTCCACACACTTCATTTGAGTATTCTCCGTATATTCCTATCCATAGCGAGTTGTGTCCACCTTAACCACCGTCGCCACCCGCCACCACTTCACCACCACCTTGCTCATCCGCTCTCGAAAGTCTTTTGCACAAGTTCGCGCACACTCTTCAATCTCAAACTGAATCACTTCAGAGGCTTGAACAACGATTATATGATTTTGAGTGTGCGAACGAGATGGATTCCACCCCAAGTCAACCCATTATTGACCCCGCGTGGGACGATGATGTGTCGTCTTGTGCCACTGATTTTGCGTGTGACCAACCCTATCCTCCTGAGATTCTTGAAGTTGAGACCACCCCGTGGGTCGATCCCCAAGTTGACAATTGTGTTGACATTTCCACTGTTTGTGAGACTGATCCCACACCACCCTACCCTCTCGAACCCTCCATTGCGGTTTGTCTTTTCCCTTCCATAGAATCCTTACTTATGTCCGAGCCTACACCTACTGAGCCCACTACGTGTGTTCCTAAGGAACCACTTCATCATAGGTTATCTCCGGCTACGAGTACTCACCATTTTCTTGATATTGAATCCGAGATGATTTCTACCTCTTTTGCTCCCCTTGAGCAGAATAATGATGTAGATTCATCTCTCTCGGATCTTAAAGCCTCGTTAGACCCTTTCACCACCTCGAATGGTGATGTAATGGTGTATAAGTTGATTACTCCCTCGTTTATTTCCACACTTCCTCTTGCAAGTGACCTTGAGGATCACTCCGTGCCTCATGAGGAGTGTGTGTCTCCTATTCGTAAGTTAGATCATCTTCCCCCACCCATTGTCCCACCCGATCCACCCATTGTCCCTTCCACCCCACCACTTGGTTTGGACCTTGTTATTGTACCTCACCTATTCCCATCCACATATTTAGGTCCTCACCTACACCCACCCTCCACCCTAGTACCCCACGATCCCATTTTTGCATGTTTCATCGGCCCCACCATCCATGTGAGTATGTGTGCTACTCTTATCTTTCGTGACACCCAACTTGTTCCTTATGCACACCACTAACTTGTGGTGTTAATTTTTTCCATCTACCGCTCCCTGGCGTGTCACGGCGTGACTGTTACCATCGTCCATTTATAGAACAATCGTGCAGTTTCTCTGAGGCCCACCCCTTCACTATTGCCAAACCATTTTTCCTCCCCCACCAATTAGAGCACCATTCTTATAGGGACCTTGTTTCCCTCACCTTTACTCTCAATAAGGCCTGTGACCGGTGCCTGTTCACCCTCACCCTTTCCCATCTTCGTCCATATACCCTCCTACCCACCCACCCCAGGTCCACCGATGCTTTGCATCGAGTGATGCAGTTTGATACACAAGTGCATTGGCCTCTTTTAGCCTTTATCTAACAAGATTGACGCTTCAATCTTGTTTGGGGGTGGTGTTTCACACACCCAATGCTTTATAGACTTGTACGTATTTTTGTATCACATATGTTCTTCAGGTTTCATCTATCCTCCAGAATGCGGTACATTTCACTAGTGGTTCATTATGGTACTATCTTTCCTCCCTTGTTCTTTTCATTTTTTATATATGGTTTTAAACATCGAGGACGATGTTCTCTTTGTTTGGGGGTGGGAAATTTATCAAAATCGTACCTCTTTTGAAAAAATTTCAAAAACAAGTGATTTTAAACTTTTTGTGCAGTTAAAAATAATTTTTTTTGACATATTTGTCTATCATCCCTCTTTTAGAAATCTCGGAATACCCGTGTTCGAACCCAAAATTACACTTTTTATCAAATAAATTAATTAATACCCCACAAAGCGTACTTGCACTATAAATTCTTAAACTCGGCAATTTGCACTATCACGTCTACAATCAAAAGTTGAAGAGTAATATATTCTTAAGAAAGCCTTAAAAGATCACTAGTAGAGACTTAAACCCATGAGATTTGAGTTTTTCACCTTTTTGAGGGTTTTTACATATCTCCGAGTCACAAGTTGACTCAATTTTCTTTGGATACCGCACTTACTCGTTGCATGATCTCATTAGTTTTCAAATTTGGCATAATCACTGAGAATGACATCATTTTCGAGTTGTAAGAAACATGTGTCTTGCAGCTTGTTCCGAGATCGATTTTATCATACGCTTACCATTTTTACCCTTCACTCCACCTATTATCATTCCACATTTTTCTTATCCATGTATATCCTTTTCTAGATACCATCCCCATATCATTTTCCTATCACTACCATCATTTTTTAGGAAAAGAGTGTTTAGATTTCAAATGTAAATTGTCTTCATTTGTGCTATGAAAAGAAAAATGTATCGCAAAGAAGTAAAAAAAAAATAAATAAATAAAGCATGCGATCATAAATTCAAATGATGAAGACAATAGTTATTCAAAGACAATCTTCTCAAAAACCCTATCATTCATCTTCTTCATTTCATTTTCCCCTCATACTATTCATAAACCACATTTTCACACTTGGTAATGTGTTCGGGCAAACGAGAAGATTATATGGTGAATAACTTGACATTCTCGACATAGTGGTTAGCATTCCTTCTTGAGATCAAATTTTTTCATGTATCCGTCCATTCTTATAAAGTGTATGAGACGTTTGAACTTGTTTACATTTACTCACATCCTCACACACTAGAGAGATACACTTACCCAATTCTCAGAGAGTTCGATTCAGAGAGATATATCCAGTGAGAATTGAAGTCAAAGCGTCGATTCTTAAAAGGCAATCTTCGAATTACTCTAATGACACTTAAGATTATTTCACACTACACATGCTGAGTTTTAGGAAGGATTACGCTTTTTGGTGTTAAGTAATTTTATCACATTTTAATAGGTTGAATACGGTGTTCCTTGACGTCCTTTTTAGTTAGGGTGTATAGCATTTCATCATCTACTCAGATACTACATTTAAATAAGTTTTGAATTTTATGGGTATATTCACTGCAAACCCTCACGAGACACCACTCGTCCTGTAGGGTAACCTACAAGTTTAACGGCTTGTTGCACATGCTAAGTCCAATCGCTAGTGCTTGCGAAAGTGGCACACTTTTGGTTACTTATCTCTATTTTCTCTCTAATTTTTTCTCGAGGACTAGCAATGTTCTATTTGGGGGTGGTGTGTTAAGTCCCCAAAAGTATCTATTTTATGCCCCGAATAGATACATTTTAGTCACTCATTTTTAATAAAAATGACCTTATGTTCGTATTTATTTATTTCTCAGGTCAATACGCAGTTGTGGTACAAATATTGCTAAATCAGTACAATTGCGACTCAATAGCGGTCAAAAGCGTGCATCGAAAAAATCAAAGGAGATCGCGAAGTTTGAAGTCCAAATTGAGCTTGCCCAAAAGAGTTCCGATGCCCCGAACCAGTTCCGTAACCTTAACCGAGCCTAGACTGAGCCCAGACAATTCTCCGAGCCCCGTGTGTGTTGAGTTTGTACCTTTATTATTTTTCTATATTTTTATTTTTAGTCATTTTATTTTTAGGATTTATTTAGAAATTTCTAGGATTTATTTTCTATTTTTCTATTTCTTTATTCTACTTTTGATTTTTTATTAGTTTTTAATTTTAATCTTTATTTTAATAGGATTAATTTTTAGGAATTTATTTTTTTTTAGTTACTAGATTTCATTTTATATATTTTCTTATATTTTAGTTTTATTTTATTAGGATTATATATTTTTAGTTTTAATAGAGTTTTATTTTATCTCTTTTTATTTACATTTTTTTTTATTTAGTTTGAGATGTTAGTTTTTTTTTAGTTTTATTAGATTTTAATTTTTTATTTTATTTAGTTCTAGTTTTAGTTTTAGTTTTATTTTTTTTAGTTTGTATTAATTTTAGGGGTACAAATTAAACACACACTATAGTACACCCAACTCGTTCACTTCACCCTCATACTACCACCCTACACCCTCCTACACCCAAACCACACTCCATCATCTTCAACCTCAAACCCCCCACACTCTCTCTCCTCTACCTCCATAACCTCTCACCACCATTAGAACAAAACAAAAAAAAACCCACTACCATCTCTCTTTCTCCTCATTCTCGCACCGAACTTGAGCCCCTGAACTCGCTGGCGACTCGCCCAATTCCGACCAGTCCCGGCGACCTCCTTCCTCATCCACACAGCAGCAACAAACCGGCGACCTCCACCTCCCTGCCGCCGGCCATCTCCGGCAAACCCGCCCAACTCGTCCCTCATCTAAAATTGAAAACCCATTACACCCAAATCCCTTTAAAATCGAAATTTTCCGCCAAATCCACGTGCAAATCCAAGCTCCATTTTAACTTTTGATTCGGTCATCTTCCAATCCCATCAAAATCTCCATATCCAAAACAAAAGATCGTGGGTTAATGAAAGAAAATGAGCAACTCATTTATAAAGAAGACTCTCAGCAGCAACAAAAAGGGAGAGACGTAGAGAGAGAGAGAGAGAGATAATGTATAATATGTACATAGTAGGTACATAAAAAAATTCCAGAAAAATACAAAAAAATTAGTTTAGCTTTAGAATAATTTTTAGGTTTAGTTTTTAGTCTTCTTTTTGTAATCAAGTGCTGAAAATTGTGAAGAAGTTGGACGCATGTCACGGCGCATTTCAAGACAAATTTGTGAAAAAAATTGCGTATTGTATTTTTACATTCTCTTTTCAATTTATTTCTTTCTTGACATATTATTTATTGTTGTTTATGCACACATGAGAATGTTTGGCTAAACATCTCGTTCAAGGGGTGTGATGCACTGCGAATGATATTAATTTAATTAATCAATTTCATTAATTTTATATTTCTAGGTCAATTAATTTTTAACTGTCACCAATTAATTTATGTAACGAGAGTTAGTAAATGAATTGAACAAATTAATGTTTGAATTTAGGAATCGAGCTAGATATAGATTTTTGCGATATTTGAATATTAATTCGGTGTTGAAATTTGAGGATTGATATTGTTTTCGTTAAATTAATCATAGCGGGTAATTTTCTGAAATTGTATAAGTCCTAATTTTTCATTGTGTGACATTCTTAAATTAATTTTCTGAAAAAGATTTTATTATATTTATAATTTTAACGAGAGTTAGATTATCGATTTAATATTATCTCAAAATTTTTCAAATTAATAAATTGAGAAATTAAAATAATTGAAAATCCAGTGTAATCTCATCTCTTGACTTTCTCACATATTTCACACTCGGTTGCACATTATTTTTCTTCATTTAGTCATTAGTAATTTTAGCATTTGTTAGTTAATTTTTTCCTTGAAATTGTTTTTAAAAAATAAAAAAAATAACAAAAAATTATTTCATAAAAAAAATTGAATTGCAAGTTTTCACATAAATTGTTTCACCTTGGAAGTTGGATTGATACCCTTACTTATCGCAATACGAGTTATTTTTAGACAAATTTTGTAGGTACTCAAGGGAATTTTGAGAGTGGCTTTTGAAGACAACGATATACCCAAAAAGCTTCTTATCACTTACATTTACTCATATCCTCATACACAAGAGCGATATACTTTACCCAATCTCGTGAGTTCTTTTGAGAGAGCTATATCTGTGAGATTTTAAAGTTGAAGCA